>CAWUFW010020057.1:0-163802 GCA_963921515.1 Calotriton arnoldi
TACTTCCTCTATGATGTCTAGTGTTTCATCATGGGGTAAACTAGTATATAAGCTCTCAACATCGAGGCCCAAAAGGTGGTGTTGTGCTGGATCAAGAGGGAGGTCCTCGATAAGTTGTAGTACCGCCTTTGTGTCTTTTAAATAGGTATTAGTTCTCTGAACTAAAGGCCGTAGGAATGCGTCAGCAAACTTAGAGAGGGGTTCCAGTATCGAGCCAATACCAGATACAATTGGACGGCCGGGGGTATGCCACATCCTTATGGATCTTCGGGATGGTGTAGAAATAGGGTGTCTTGGGTGATTTTTGTACGAGGAAATCTGCCTCTTTCTCGACACCCAATCGTGGGCTAAGGCTTCCTCCACCATCACCATAATCTGTACCCGCGTCTCTTCTGTAGGATCCTCGCGGAGGATTTCGTAGTTCCTGCGGTCCTCAAGGAGTTTTGTACATTCTACGTCATAATTGTGTTTTGTTTGGATGACAATGGCACCTCCCTTATCTGCTGGTTTTATAACCAGGTCGGTGTTGTCGGCCAATTGTTGTAATGCTTCTTTTTCGACACGTGTGGTATTCTGGAATATTCTTTTTCCCTCACTTGGTAGGTTCGTCAATTCATCCATGACTGCTTTCTCAAAAGCGAGCAACTCGACTGGTATAGTGGAGTCCAAAGGGGTAAAGGTAGATTTGTTTCGCAATCCAGTATCAGATGTTTGCTCCACTACTATTTCTGTTTCTTTTTGGTTAGTAAAGAAAGCTCGTAGTTTAAGTTTGCGCATAAATTCCTTCATTTCTATACACAATTTAAACTTGTCCATCTTGTTTGTGGGGACAAAGCCCAGGCCCTTTTCCAAGACATGTTTCTGGGGCTCTGTAAGGGTATATTCGGTTAGGTTGACCACTAGTTGCCCTACCTGCTGGTTGACGGTTGGTTCGCTGTTGCTGTCATACTCCTGGTTGAAACTCTCGCCACATCGTCCGGTTCGTGGCTCCAATGGACCTGGTTGCCTCTCCGGTTCCTTCCTCTTGGTGGCCCGGGCGTGATCCTAAAAGGAGGTGGGCCATAATAGTTAAATTCTTGCGGTTGTGGGTTCCATTGTTGGAATGGTCCTGTCATGGGTGGTGGGCCATAGGGGTAGTACGCATAGTTCGGTGGTCCTTGAAAAAAATCCCAACCTCTCCTCTAGGTCTGAAGGGTCTCTGGTACCGGGCTCCTCCTCTCTGGTTCCTTTGGTTGCTACCTCGGCTTGAATTTGAGTCGTTGGAGCTTGCATCAGATTGATCACTGTCTGAACCCTGTTCATTATGGGATTTTTGGTCACGTAGTCATCCCTTATATAAGGGTAGACGCGTTCATGACTGAAAGCGGTAGTGTCCTTTTTTAATTTTTTGTACTTGCTCTGTTTCAATGTGATCTCGTATTCATTCATCTGTTGGTTGAGCTCATCCAACCTTTTCTTCAGAACGGTTGTTGATTGGTAGGTTTTGAGTTGGACCTCTAATTTCTGTATATCAATCTTCAGTTCTTGTGCCAGTCGGGTGGCTGTCTTGATTATAAGGACCAGCCAATCCCTTGTGCAGTGCCATGATATTAGGGACCAGTCTTTTTAAAAGATTTGTCGTTCTGAAAAATAAATGGTTCGTTCCGAACTATTAGACCTTGAGGTGCCGCATTGGCCCCAAGGTATTCCGTCATTAGGAGGCCATGCAAAGCTGTTTTTATCTGTGTTCGCCTCAAGTTGGCTAGTTCGTCCCAGTCCGTGTTGTCTGGACCCGGGTCGTTGTTACTCAGTCCCTCAAAGGATTCAGGGCTGCCAGGATTCTGTCAATTTCACCCTCATCAAAGGTGAGGCCTGCTGACTCCGCCATGATGTGAATGTCTGAGAAAAAAGGGGGGTTCTGAGCGTGTGTGTTTCTGTAAAAGTGTGTATCTTGGTAAAAATAGAAAACTGTATGATGTGGTCCTTCCGATAATAGGAAGAGATAGGGGATGGGGAAAAAAGGTACAATGACCAAAATCACCCAAAAGACCAGGACTACTGGGATACTCCCACAGCTGCGCGCTGTCAAGGTAGTTTACAAAAACAGAGTAGGGAGAGAAGAGGTGCACCTCAAGGGTGCCGGAGGTGGATACGTCCTCCTCAGATAAGTATATATAACCAAAAAGATCCACCTCAAGGAGGTTGTTACAAAGAGATGTGTTTCAAAGCATGGTAGAAAACACACAATGTTTGCTAAGATACCCCTCACACACCAAAAGGGCCCTTGGTCTCATGCTTCATCATGGGGTCTTCCCGCCCCGCTGCGGGACGGGGCGTGCTGCGACCAACGACTACGTGGGAGCACTGGTATTTGAAGTGCTATGTGTGGTGTAAACGTAGTGAGAGGAAGGGTCAGGGTGAATGCAAAAGTGAGTTTAAAAAGAACCTGGCCTCATGGGCTAAGGAAATTTAATAGGTCATAGAGGCTGGTACTATTAAAAGGTGATGCGGAGATGTCCTGCTTATAATGTGCGGATACTCCTGGTTGTGTCAACATGTTTCGAAGCAACAAGGCTTCTTCATCAGGACTGGGATGATCCCTTCAGTACTCACTTTATAACTATCAATAAATATGTGTTACAAGCAAAAGAATATAAATTGAGCTCACTCAGTATTTCTGAATGTAGGCCTGAAAAAGAGAGAGCACAGTTAATTCACAAAAATGCGCCTCCCAAAGCGCAAACACGATTTATCCTGAAAATACAAAACTGAAAAGGTGACTGTGGTGTCCTTAGCCTTAGTTTATAAATTTAACCAAGTGCCGTGACCTGTTAGGATAAAAAGGACAAAAACAAGACATACACACAGGAAACATAAAACACTCTCTATATACAGAATTCAAGGTACTGTAATTAGTGGCTTGGAGTACGTTTATCCAATGAAGATACATACTAGAGACAGCAGGAGATAATGCTCCTTTAGCCTTTGAGCGGTTGGGAAGGGTGTTGCCATGTCTGTTATTCGAAAAAGAAAAGGAAAAAGAAAAAGGAAAAGAAAAACTGTTGATTTATAAGAGATAAAGTAGTCGCCAGGTAAGCGTGTAATTATGGATGGTTCCAGCGTTATTGGTTCCTAAACGGCTATGCCGTACTCACGTAAAGGTCAACAGCTCCTCGCTTCCGATAACGCCATCCCGCGGCTCCGTTGTGTGAGTGAGACCGCGGGAAAGGCTCTATTTGAATGGCAGTCAATCAGTATGTAACAGGGTACACCTGTACCAAAGTTGAAATTTGGCAGACTAGAGCGCTAAAAAATGTTAAAAGAGGAAGTCATTCTAGCGTTAGTACGGTAACCCACTAGGTTCGAGATGTAACCGGAAATGATGAAATGAGCCGGACATCTTGCGTGTATAGTAAAGCGAACGCTATCATAGACCAATTAAACAGACAAGGTGGCGTGGAAAAGGTGGAAGTCACTCTGGCATTAGTACGTTAGCCCAAAAGGTGAAATGAGCCGAAAAGTTAACCCACTAAGTTTGAGATGTAACCGGAAGTGGTGTAATGAGCCGGACATCATGTGGGTATAGTAGAGCGAATGCTCTCATAGATTATCTAAACAGACAGTGCGGCGTGGACAAATAAGTTATGAGCGAAAAGATGCATACAAAAAATATTCCTATGATGTCTAGTGTTTCATCATGGGGTAAACTAGTATATAAGCTCTCAACATCGAGGCCCAAAAGGTGGTGTTGTGCTGGATCAAAAGGGAGGTCCTCGATAAGTTGTAGTACCGCCTTTGTGTCTTTTAAATAGGTATTAGTTCTCTGAACTAAAGGCCGTAGGAATGCGTCAGCAAACTTAGAGAGGGGTTCCAGTATCGAGCCAATACCAGATACAATTGGACGGCCGGGGGTATGCCACATCCTTATGGATCTTCGGGATCCGCGGTCTCACTCACACAACGGAGCCGCGGGATGGCGTTCATCGGAGCGAGGAGCTGTTGACCTTTACGTGAGTACGGCATAGCCGTTTTAGGGAACCAATAACGCTGGAACCATCCATAATTACACGCTTACCTGTCGACTACTTTATCTCATATAAATCAACAGTTTTTCTTTTCCTTTTTCTTTTTCCTTATCTTTTTCAAATAACAGACATGGCAACACCCTTCCCAACCGCTCAAAGGCTCAAGGAGCATTATCTCCTGCTGTCTCTAGTATGTATCTTCATTGGATAAACGTACTCCAAGCCACTAATTACAGTACCTTGAATTCTGTATATAGAGAGTGTGTTTTATGTTTCCTGTGTGTATGTCTTGTTTTTGTCCTTTTTATCCTAACAGGTCACGGCACTTGGTTAAATTTATAAACTAAGGCTAAGGACACCACAGTCACCTTTTCAGTTTTGTATTTTCAGGATAAATCGTGTTTGCGCTTTGGGAGGCGCATTTTTGTGAATTAACTGTGCTCTCTCTTTTTCAGGCCTACATTCAGAAATACTGAGTGAGCTCAATTTATATTCTTTTGCTTGTAACACATATTTATTGATAGTTATAAAGTGAGTACTGAAGGGATCATCCCAGTCCTGATGAAGAAGCCTTGTTGCTTCGAAACATGTTGACACAACCAGGAGTATCCGCACATTATAAGCAGGACATCTCCGCATCACCTTTTAATAGTACCAGCCTCTATGACCTATTAAATTTCCTTAGCCCATGAGGCCAGGTTCTTTTAAACTCACTTTTGCATTCACCCTGACCCTTCCTCTCACTACGTTTACACCACACATAGCACTTCAAATACCAGTGCTCCCACGTAGTCGTTGATCGCAGCACGCCCGTCCCACAGCGGGGCGGGAAGACCCCATGATGAAGCATGACACCAAGGCCCTTTTGGTGTGTGAGGGGTATCTTAGCAAACATTGTGTGTTTTCTACCATGCTTTGAAACACATCTCTTTGTAACAACCTCCTTGAGGTGGATCTTTTTGGTTATATATACTTATCTGAGGAGGACGTATCCACCTCCGGCACCCTTGAGGTGCACCTCTTCTCTCCCTACTCTGTTTTTGTAAACGGAATCTAGGATGCCTGACAGGTCGTTGACTCTGTCCAGCTTTCCAGAGGCAAATGATTTCTGATTTTTACCCATTCCTGACTACTTCATTTGGAATCTACAGAGAGAGGGCACTGGCAATGCTATATTTATATAGGCATTGAATAGACAAGTCACATTTCCTAATTTGTATTACTATAACTAGGAGCAGGGCTTTAAGTGGGCCGGGTCTCACCGGTGCTGAGCACCAGCAGTTTTTAAAGGGGGCTTTGAAACAGGTCTCTATCGGGCTCTGTTTTGTGCCCTGGCACAGGCGGTCCCTTTTTTCCCGGACTGCAGTGACAGCAGGCACATTGAGGTGCGCGTGCTCACGCGGCTCACTTCTCACTAGTGGAGAAGTTACGGCATGACGTCATGCCAGGTGAGCGTTGAGGAGAAGGGAAATCCTTTAAAGAGAGTAATTTTCTCTCTGGATTTCCCTTCTCTTTAAACTCAGGAGCAGCAACATTGTCGTGGTGTCACCAGGGCTTTAAGTGGAAGCCTTTCAATATTATATACAAGCCATAGTTGCTGCTTATTTATCTTATGCAACTAACAACCATTGACAAACCAATAGTCCTGACTTGTTGTATGATGTTACTTGTTGTATCATATATCTGGGTGCATTGACAGAAACAGTAAACTACAAGTCGGGCGGCACGCTATGCTAATCACAGATTTTTAGCTTACGTGTTTAAGCCACAACCCTTAATTACACTGGTCACGCCCCTTTGAGAGCCCCCAGTTTTTTAATCCCACTTAAAGCCCTGACTAGGAGCAACATGTCTCTTATTGCTTCCCATGGGGTCACACGATCTACAGCAAGGAATGTCTCATTCAGGCTTGTTAATGGTTGAAAAATACTCAAGCCAACTTCTCCAGTGAAATGTGTTTATTCTTCTAGCCTTTGATAGAGCGCTTACAGCACTCTAAATCGTAGGGGTGCACTATACTCCTGAGAGAAATTTATTCATATGTATTTTTGTCGTGTGCAATGTTTTATGATTAGTAAGATGCATTTATTCACGTCATATTAGCATTGAACATAGTGAGCACATTTAAGTAGGATTTTGCGTGTATTAAAAGTTAGATAATTCCTGTATGCGTAATGTGCAGGATGAAATTATATTCGTGCAATGTAACTGTGTTCAGTTAAGCGATTTAATGTGTAGGCCCAGATTGAAGGTTGTTGTGAGTTTCGTTTCTCCTTGGATTGCTCAAGAATTAATTAAATAAGTTTTGTTATGCTCGAAGACAGTATGTTCTCATCCTACTGCAGGTGCAGGAATTCGACCTCGTTATTCTTAGATTTAAGGAGATACCCGGATTGTCTTTGAAGAAAACTGCAAGGCGAGAAGGGAGGACACCTTCGTGCTTGGTCTATCTGGGAACCAAGGCCACTGGAAGAAGAGTTGAATTTAATTAGAGCTTCTGTGGAAACTTACTGAAAATTGTTGCAAGTGGAAAAGTTTAACACATGATGTATTGTGGGTTGAACATTGTCTTTTTGTATAATGCGCAGGGACAGATTTGGGAGACTTCTGCCAGTTTTCGGAGGAGAAGGAGCATCTTAGAAGCGAGCTCCCTAGCTTTAGGCTATCAGACCCATTTTGACGTGAGTACTTCTTAGGAAGTCAACACGTGCTGACACCTTTGGGATATGATGCAAGGAAATAGGTAGGAACCTTATTGAGAGCAGAGTAGGGAAAGATTTTACTCCTTCTTAAATGAAAAGAGAATTGGATTCCACTTCTATTCTTTGCTGTATTTTGATTTTGGAGTTCATCATATTATGCCTTCTGGGCCGAATGACTTATATTCGTAAAATCGGCTCTGTATTGATCTTTTTGTACCTATATACTCTGATATTGAGGTGTGTTTATATTCAATTATTTTTGGCCTTATAATAAATCCACAAAACTTAAATTCGGAGTCTGTGGTCTTTAAAGCATGCTTAAATTGACAGTATAATCTTGAATCGTTTTCTCCCCTCTACCACTTTTAGCAGGTAAATAAAAGATCATCAGCATTAAATCTAGTAGGGAAGGTAAGGAGTAAAGGTTGGCGTAATCAAATGGTAGCAGAGGATGGTTTACCTCTAAGAGTGAGGGGAGAAAGAGAGTAGGGGTAGGGTCGGAAGAACATTAAGACCCTGGACACGAAGTAGATGACGGCGGACATTGATGGAAGTCGACGGACGTTGACGGTGCGGCGGAAACAGTGGTAGCGTGAGTATGAAATGGAGGTGTGTTAGATTGCGGTGATAAAATATTTGTGTGATGTCTTGCGGAGTTGGAATGCTTGTTGAGTGATTGTGAGTTTATTGGTTTACTGGTTCGGACACGTGCGGATCAGGAAGTTTGGTGAGCGGACTCAAGAGAAGTCCAAGATCCCGGGATAGTTTTGCATTTGTAATTGTCTGATCAAAATTGGGGTATCGTGAAGCGCTATCGATGATCCACTTGTGATAGGGAACTTTGTGTGAAAGGAGTACGTTGCGATAGAAAGCCCCAGGTACCAGGGGTGGAATATGGCGATTGAGTGACCAACGCAGGTCGGGGGTCACAGCAGATGTATGTTCTTGTAAGAGTGTTCTATCGATCTTTTAGAAGACGGACAATTACTTGTTTTAGGCAACTGTAAGTTATTGTGACTGCGTTAGGAGCAGTTACTTGGTTTAATAGCTTTTGGATATACAGTTACTTGTAGTGTGAATGTGTGAGCGAATGACATTGTAAGGCGGGTGAGCCGCTGCAAAGAGCGAGTAGTGACGTCAGTGTGTGCTGCGCTGGGATTGGTCGGTTGGTGTAACGCCACGCTGGGATTGGTGGAAGTTTGTTAGAAGCTGAGTATTGAATTTGGGGAAGTAAACAATCGATTTTCATGATGAGATGTTTTAGGGTACTGCAGGATTTGTGTAGAGGCGATACAGGAGTGGTGACTTGGGTAGGAGAAGAAGCTCCGCCTTAGGATACAGCGGCGCATTATATGGCAACAAATGTAGGACTCCATACTATAGTTTGGCTTTAAAATTGGCATAAAATTACAGAAAAAGAAGGAGAATTGGCTTTTCCTCGGTATGGGTCATTTCGTATGGAGGTGCTGTATCAGCTAAGAGGAGTGATGTCGACTCTGAACCCTCCGCCTAGACCAACCCAATTTGAGGCATTGGATGCTTGGATGAGAGCAGCAATGGCAAAGAGAAGGAAGCTTCTCAGGGAAGAATGAAAAAAGCAATGAAGGCATATCAGGATGCCAGGTGGGATGCACAGTTGAAAAGATGGAGAGTAGACACCATAGAGGAGAACGATTGTATCCATTTCGGTTGTTAGAAGGGAGCGTCTAAAGGGCAAAGCAGGACAGAAGAGGAAAGTGATACAGATGACAGTTTTCTAGATAGACTGCTAGCAGAACGTCCTCCACCTAATGACTCTAGACTGGGGACGGAGAGAACACAGCAATCAGAGGAAATTCTACGGGTGAGACAAACAGGTTCAGAAGATCAGACCACAGGAGTAAGGGGGAGGGTCTCAGTGGAAATGAGAAGAATTCCAGGAGGGTCTGGAGGGGTAGGGTACGCAACCGGAGTCAGGAGAGATTGCCGGTAATACCAGAAGCCCTTTCGGTACCAGTTACTATTGGACCGGTGGTTTCAATATATAATCCCAGAGAAAGAACAAGGAAAGTCAGCAACAGACAGAACAAGGTGAAGAGACTAGGGGGCCGATTCCGATCTCGGTCGGAGGCGCACCCAATACCATTCGGTCGGGAAAAAGCCATCGCGAAAGCCAGTTTCCCGACCGATCCGTACAGTACACCGAGCGAGCAAATCACGATGCGCACAACAGCAAAAAATCCGGCCGAGCCGTACTCACCCAAACCAGGTCCTGTTCTCCGACCGAGGCGAATCCGGAAACGCCGAGATCGAGTCGCACGGAAGGAAAATGCAGCCCCGTCCGGCCGGACAAGTACGATCGCGCTTTCCGTACGCTCCGAACCACGTCGCTACGCACGGCGCGTCAAAGCATCCGGGAGAGGCGCACATAAGCTCCGATTCGCGCCACAACACGATCCACGGCTCCGAGGCGAACACGGCACCGACGGAGGACGACGCGAGGCGACGAGGACGAGGCGAAGCGACGAGGACGACGCCAAGCAACGAGAAGGACGAGCGACACGAACCAACCATGAATCCCTTCGTCCCGATCAAACCAATATTCTACATTTACTACCGGAACAGGCACGGACGCGTACGGCGCAGAAGGTAAGCCAGACACCAACCACAAAACACATACAACACGTACACGACACATCACACACACACACGGGGATGCTGAATATACTTACACCAGCAACAGCAGCACCATAGGGGCGGGATGCCCATCACCAATGCCACATATGCACACAGGGGCCTGAATGCGCACCACCACCCCTACCCAGGGGGCTGGATGCCTACCACTACTACCACCCTTAGCCAGGGGGCTGGATGCCTACCACTACTACCACCCTTAGCCAGGGGGGCTGGATGCCTACCACTACTACCACCCTCACCCAGGGGGCTGGATGCCTACCACTACTACCACCCTTAGCCAGGGGGCTGGATGCCTACCACTACTACCACCCTTAGCCAGGGGGCTGAATGCCTACCACTACTACCACCCTTAGCCAGGGGGGCTGGATGCCTACCACTACTACCACCCTCACCCAGGGGGCTGGATGCCTACCACTACTACCACCCTTAGCCAGGGGGCTGGATGCCTACCACTACTACCACCCTTAGCCAGGGGGCTGGATGCCCTACCACTACTACCACCCTCACCCAGGGGGGCTGGATGCCTACCACCACTACCACCCTCACCCAGGGGGGCAGGATGCCTACCACTACTACCACCCTTAGCCAGGGGGCTGGATGCCTACCACTACTACCACCCTTAGCCAGGGGCTGGATGCCTACCACTACTACCACCCTCACCCAGGGGGGCTGGATGCCTACCACCACTACCACCCTCACCCAGGGGGCAGGATGCCTACCACTACTACCACCCTTAGCCAGGGGGGCTGGATGCCTACCACTACTACCACCCTCACCCAGGGGGGCTGGATGCCTACCACTACTACCACCCTCACCCAGGGGGCTGGATGCCTACCACCACTACCACCCTCACCCAGGGGGCAGGATGCCTACCACTACTACCACCCTCAGCCAGGGGGCTGGATGCCTACCACGACTACCACCCTCACCCAGGGGGGCTGGATGCCTACCACTACTACCACCCCCACTCATAGGATGGACAATGCATGACACAACCAGCACACCACAACCTAGGGAATGCAAGATAAAGACATCCCCCCACCACCATGACAAGCGTGTGTAGGCTGTGTCAAATGCCTACAACACCGAACATGACTTTGAACATACAATGTGACCCCCTAGCACATGTGCCACACATATATGTGTGTGGCACCCTATCAATACAAGCAGCCCATGCCCATTGTGGCAATGGGGCCTAAACCCCCATCATCACAGTGACCAAAAGGTAAGTGTGGGGTCCATAGCTGAAGCACATTTTGACCATTGTGGCAATGGGGTCTAAACCCCATCATCACAGTGACCAAAAGGCAAGTGTGGGGTCCATAGCTGAAGCACATTTTGACCATTGTGGCAATGGGGTCTAAACCCCCATCATCACAGTGACCAAAAGGCAAGTGTGGGGTCCATAGCTGAAGCACATTTTGACCATTGTGGCAATGGGGTCTAAACCCCCATCATCACAGTGACCAAAAGGGAAGTGTGGGGTCCATAGCTGAAGCACATTTTGACCATTGTGGCAATGGGGTCTAAACCCCCATCATCACAGTGACCAAAAGGCAAGTGTGGGGTCCATAGCTGAAGCACATTTTGACCATTGTGGCAATGGGGTCTAAACCCCATCATCACAGTGACCAAAAGGCAAGTGTGGGGTCCATAGCTGAAGCACATTTTGACCATTGTGGCAATGGGGTCTAAACCCCATCATCACAGTGACCAAAAGGCAAGTGTGGGGTCCATAGCTGAAGCACATTTTGACCATTGTGGCAATGGGGTCTAAACCCCATCATCACAGTGACCAAAGGGAAGTGTGGGGTCCATAGCTGAAGCACATTTTGACCATTGTGGCAATGGGGTCTAAACCCCCATCATCACAGTGACCAAAGGCAAGTGTGGGGTCCATAGCTGAAGCACATTTTGACCATTGTGGCAATGGGGTCTAAACCCCCATCATCACAGTGACCAAAAGGCAAGTGTGGGGTCCATAGCTGAAGCACATTTTGACCATTGTGGCAATGGGGTCTAAACCCCATCATCACAGTGACCAAAAGGCAAGTGTGGGGTCCATAGCTGAAGCACATTTTGACCATTGTGGCAATGGGGTCTAAACCCCCATCATCACAGTGACCAAAAGGGAAGTGTGGGGTCCATAGCTGAAGCACATTTTGACCATTGTGGCAATGGGGTCTAAACCCCCATCATCACAGTGACCAAAAGGGAAGTGTGGGGTCCATAGCTGAAGCACATTTTGACCATTGTGGCAATGGGGTCTAAACCCCCATCATCACAGTGACCAAAAGGCAAGTGTGGGGTCCATAGCTGAAGCACATTTTGACCATTGTGGCAATGGGGTCTAAACCCCATCATCACAGTGACCAAAAGGTAAGTGTTGACAAAGAAAGAGCTGCAACTGCCAAACTGCATGGATCATTCCTGGTCACAGAACCAAAAACTCATCTGTGGCAAAGTAGTGTATGTGTCCCATTGCAACATAAATTGGGTGAGCCAAATACTGCAGTGCAAATGAGACATTCCTTTGGCCATGTGCAGACAAACAACACCCATGGGGGCTGACACCGTCAACATTCATCAATGACACAATGACAGAAGTGACCATCAGAATGCAGAACCACATATTTGCACCAATGGGCACACAAATGCAGATATCCTGTGGAGACAGCAGATGTGAGGTGAACAGATACCATACCATGGCAGCAATGGGACACACAAACCATGATCACTGTGCTGACCGATGACCTAGGAGTCCCAGGGACAGCAGGGGAAACACACCAAACAACATACAGCCAATGGCACACCCAAGATATGCCAATGCAGTGGTGCAGATGCACAAACACAAACAGGCAGACCAACACTGTCATCATACACAGCAGGTGAGGGGGTGCCAGTGTCCCCAGGCAACCACACAACACATGAGGAGAGCTGAATACCAATCATACAGATGTGCATACACTGCCACACTAAGGTAACTCATGGATCCAAATCCCCTATGTGGGCAAGCAGGCATTGTCAGATGAGAGGGAGCACAAAACACACATGTCACACAGGCACGTAGGAACAACAACTGACACAGCAAGACACAGACACACCACAGCACCACCCCCAGGGCCCCCACAATGTGGTGACCCTTGGCTGCATAAAAATCCCACTCTGATGACAAAGCTGAATGTGGTTCACACTGTGAACCACAGTCATGTGTCCTGTCAACAAACTACCATCACACCGACACAAGCACAAATCAATCAGCATGGCCAGTAAGCCAAGGCCAACATGGAGGCAGGGATCTAGCTGGGCAACAACTCCCATCTGCACACACTCAAGACCACACCCCTCGACCTCCAACAATGTGCAGCAGTGAAGTACACATGCACTGGTGACATTGCACATGCACCCATGACTATTCCAGGGTGGTGGGTGGGAACCAAGGTGCAGAAACACATCACACATGGCCACTCAACAAGACTCCTGAATGTCTGACACACTGCACACTACGCTGTACATGGACGTGACGGCAATACCACACCAACCAATGGGATCCCAGCCACAGTCACACACCAATGAAGAAGCCAAGGTCACCCACAAAGAACACACATAGACAACAACCAACATCGCAGCCCGGACCCTGAGGAGTGCCAGCAATCACACACACAACGTGTCACAATAACTTAAAGATAACACAAACTGAAAATCACATGACAGGGGCAAACAACAAGTGCCAAGGGGAAACCTGATCATGACCCATCTGCGTCTGCACACAAACTCAGCCCTGACAGCAAACACACCTATGGGTGACACCCTGATGACCAGTAATGTGCCATGCACCCACATCACAGAGAACACAGGGAGAAGACTTTGGGGGAACATAGCTCAAGTCAGCAAGCATCACAAACAGGTACAACACTAGGGATCACAGCATGCGCAGATAAATGGAAGTGAACACACAGACATGCACATACAACACACACCTTGGGCGCAGGCAATATCACACGTGTACACACTGCCATGAGGGGACTCCACTCCTGTGTGAGGAAAGCTGTGCCATATGTTGCCTCAGTAGGGCCCCATCATGTCAGCTGAGCACTTGGTCACACAATCAACAATTAGCACCAAATGAGGGCTCCCGTCACATCAGCCTGGTCATGGATGTGCCAACGGAATCATCAGCACAGATCCAACACACTTGTATAGCAATGTTGCACTGACTACACGGATGAGTCCTTCCCCATTGATGCCCAAACCTGCATGTCCAGTGGAGATGGCAACACGGTCAGGGAAGTAGACAAATCCAACAATGGCAGGCACAACAGATGTGCAGGGGTGGAAGCCACAGATATGAAATTGCTAATGTAAGTAGGAAATCCCATTGCCAAATACTGAACACATGACACCCTCAGATGCTGCTATGGATGACATGGATACACCACATGATAGGACACATTCCCCTGGACCACATGGGTTCCTGCACAGTAACACTTCATAATCATGAGACCAGATATCACCATCACTGCAGCAAGGGCATGGTTAGCAGCACCAACAACATGTACATCTGAAGCATGAGCACTAGAGAAAAGAAAGTTGCTTTATTCAGCATATGTGTTGAATGAAAACGACGTCCAGAAAAAAGAGCAAAGGCCAATGGCCAGTCCATTGTCAAAGTTCAAACAGGGTGACACTGGCAGATGTCACCCTACGCATGCCTGCACAAAACCAGGGACAATCCACTAGGAGGGGCAACCGGGGGCAGGCCAGGCACCGCAGGGACAGGATCAGGGCTCACCAGGGGGAGTCAGGGAAGGGGTGGTGGGTGCTGGAGAGCCACTGACAACTGCAGTGGAGGTGTCTGACATGGTGTGTGCCGGCACAACTGGGGGCATGACTCAGATGTCGTGGGTGCCGGCACAACTGCAGTGGACCCTGCAGATGGAGTGGACAGGTCCGCCACTGCAGTGCCCAAGTCAGACAGGGCGGTAGTGGACTCCACTGCAGTGCCTACCTCCAGGGGAGGAGAATGGGGAACAGGCAAGGTGGGTTGGACAGAGGGGGAGGACACCCTCACCACATCAGTGGCACAGACAAGCGCAGCGGGGGTGTGGTGCTGGGAGAGCAAGTGGCAGGGGGAGAAGGCCTGATCCTCTTGGGGATGGTATATCTGTGGGTGGGGGAACCTGGGGCAGGGTGTGGTGGGGGCACCTGTGCAGTGGGGGCCTGAGGGATGGAGGACGGAGACCTTGTGCCTGAGCTGCATGGCGGTGGCGGGGTCTTGCTCTTAAGACTCCGGGGGACTTGCGGGTGGGGGCCTCAGTCCGTCTGCGCCTGGGGGAGGGTGTCCGGGGGCGAGGGGCACTCTGCTCCGTGTGGGTGGGCTTCCTCTTCCCCCGGGATGCTGGAGCAGCTTCATCGGTGGGGAAGAGGCCGAGGTCACAGAGGAAGAGCTGCTGTGACTTTGGGGTTGCAGGTGAGGCAAGGGAGGGTGCTTTGGAGGGAGAGGGAACTGAGGACTGCGCAGTGCATGTGGATGCGTGTGTGTGTTCCAGGGCCCCATCCCCTGTGAGTCTGGCTTCAGTCCCCTGAATGTGCGTGCGTGTGCGTTTTGTCATTGGCGTGTGTGTCAGTGTGCTGGATGTGTGTGTGCTGGTGTGTGCCTGTGCCGGTGTGTGTGTGCTTGTGATGGGTAAGGTGCTGGGGAGTGTGGATGGAGCAGAGGCAGGAGGGGTGAGGGACCGTTTGAGGAGGGACACTGCTGCCGTCAGGGAGGAGTCCATGGACCTATTGCCCCTCTGTAGGTCAGACATGCCCGATGAGATGCTCCTCCATGAACGACACCAGCTGAGTCAACAGCGCGGTGTGCGCATGGAGGACACTCAGCATGGCTGTCTGGCCTACATGGAGCTGGCGAAGGAGGTACACAGACTCCTCACTCAGGGCAGCAGGGGACACAGGGGCAGGGGCTGCGGTGCCTGGCCCAAAGGAGACACGCTCCCGGACATGGGAGCCTCCACGGACCTGGGGAATGGGAGCTGATGGGAGGGCGGTGGTGGTGCTGGTGGTGGCGGGGACAGCAACACTAGCTGGGGTGTGGTGGCTGCTGACACCCGCCTCCACAAGGGAGTCATCCTCCGAGTTGCTCTGGTCCTCAGCTGAGGTGGATGCTGCTGAGGACTCCTCGGTGTGGCTCCCTCGCCCTCCGTGCCACTGGGTCCCTCCGACCACTCCTCGGCTGCTGACCCAGTCTGGCTCTCTGGCTCCTCCTGGTCCGTGGAGCTGTCCCCTTCCGTGGCCGTGGATGTATCTGCAAACAATGGGGAAACAGACAGACATCAGTCACCTGCACAAAACGCACACACCACTGTGAGCACAGCACATCACAGAGCAAGCCCTGGCATCATTAGTTGTACATTGCTAAAAGTGCCCTAACTGAACAGGAGAAGCCAATTGTCAGTCTGATGCCAAGCATGGCACTCACATCCCACATGGCCTTGCACCCATCTGTCTGGTGTCTGTTGGATTGCAACACCCCAGTGTGGACACATGCACCAAGTACACAGTAGTTGGACAGTGCAGAGGACACAGTGTGGCATGTGGACATGCACACATCACAGCTCTTGCCACTGAGTCAGTACAGGTTTCCGGATGAAAGGGATGCCCAGAGTCAAATAGGAAATGCATGTGATGCATACCAGCGACAGACACCATGATGCACCCATGTCCTGATAGCCAGCGCCACTATGGTGTGCATGTAGCACATGTCACTCCCCTGCAGGCTCACCAATCAGTAGACACATGCCATGGCGGAGGCATGACTGCAAAGTCATACATCACTGTCTCAGTGATGTATGACTTTGCAGCCAGACAACAACACTCTGCACTGTGTCACAATAGTAGGTCATGGGGAATGCAAGTCCTGGAGCTGCACAAGTGCACATGTACATCCCCCACAACACATCCTCTTAACCCTCATCTGTCCAGGTCATACCTATTGGACATATGGGAGACCTGTGACACTACCCTCTGAACCTGAGCCCCTCACACTCTGCTGTGAATGGGGAACAGCTGCCTGAACTTCACATTCACATGCCCCAGTCTGCATGGGCAGCTGATCAGACACCTATGTGACACACAAGTATCGTCTCCTATGGTCACATCTCCAGTGGCATGCTGAGCCCCTACCAAGAAACTCCACAGCAGTCCTGGCGACTAATCCACAGCACACTGACACAGAGGCAGACACCTGAGGGGTCAAATCACTGCGCACAATGTGTCAGCTGATACACGGGAGTGGGAGTACAGAGTGTATTGTATGGCCTGGAGTAGGCATGACTGTCCAGCCCCACATGAATGAGGGATGAGCCCTGGACTGTAGGCAGCTGGCTAAGTATGTGTGACACACGTCATATACATACTCCTGGGGCCCAAACATTGTTCCCACCCGCAGCATGGGTGTGTGCCAGATACCCCAGCCACATGTGGTGGATCAGCTCAGCAATTGGACCACAGATCAAAGTAACACGCTGAATACATGTCAGAATACAGGCATTGTGTAAGCAATGGACCCACCCATGATGCCCACCACAGAGTCAGGGAAACAGATGCTGTCTCCCACCTTGAGTCAAGCAAACTGCAAGGACACAGTCCTAAGTGACAGAATTCCCTGCATGTAAGGGCCACACCTGGGTATCAGATGAGGAGTGGGCAGTGCACAATAGAGGGACATGGCTCCTGGACAACATGACTGCTGTACTGTGGCAGTTTAACCAGGCCCGAGGAGGGCACATAGCATGTTAGACAGAGTTCACAGTGCAGTCTTTGACTCACCCCTCCTTGCTGCTCTCTGGCCTTCAGCTGCCCATCCAGGTCTGGAAAGACCACCGCCAGGATCCTGAGCATGTGGGGGTCAGGGTCCGTGTTCCGCCCCTCCTGCGAGGAGGCGACAGCTTCAGCTGGACCCGTGCAATCCTCCGGGTCCAGCCCCGAAGGTCCTGCCACCTCTTTTGGCAGTTGCGGATCCGGCGCTTGTAGACCCCCACGGACCGGACAGCCCGGGACGATGTCCTTCCAGATCTCCTGCTTCCGATGGGCAGAAGCCTGTCAGGATGACAAAGTGATAAGGCCATTACTACACATGCAACATATCCGTGCATGACACAGTTGCATATACATGTCGCAATCACAGGGGCACATGGTGTACACAGGCAGTGCACGGCTGCCCATGGACAGTTTTCCAGAAGTCACTACATGGTATCATTGCATGGGGAGTAAAACCCTGTTCAGAAGCACTGTCACTGCACCATACCTGTCCAGTGCAAGTCACTACACACTATGGGGGTGACAACTACTCAGTGAGCCTGCTAGCCAGTGGCGTGCAGACTCTCAGCCTTGCTAGTCAGACAAAATGCACATTCAGAAAGGCAGTGCACAGGACACTCACCTGCTCCCCTGGTGTCCCATACAGCTTGCTGTACTGTGGAAGTAGGCTGTCCAGCAGGGCCTGGTTCTCTTCAAGGCTGAAGGCTGGGGCTCTCTCCACAGTACGTGCCATTGCAGGGTCCAGAGGGGCAGAGACAGCAGCAGTGCAGTGGCAGATGGCGTCTTGGAGCATGTAGTGCAGGCAAGTGGGCTCTCAGGGGAACAGCCAGCAATATATATGTGCTGGAGAGGCAGATACTGTCCCTTGTGTCCAAAGTGATAGGTCCAAGTCGTTTGCATCTTCTGAATCTGGCCAATCCATGGAATAGCAGCACCAAAACACGCCCACAGCATCCTTCAAATCTTCAACTTCATGACATACATGATTTTGCAACATTGTTGTGGGTGACCAACTGATTTTCCAGCAACCGACTCGCTCGAAATTCGAAAACGCGTCCGTTGCCAGGCAAGCCCATTGTCAATGGGTGCGCACCGATCGGTCCATTGCAGTTCAACGCGCACAGGGGTACAACGCGTACCCGCACACATTGAAAGCAATGGGCCGGCCGGAGGCACCGATCGGTCCATTGCAGTTCAACGCGCACAGGGGTACAACGCGTACCCCCACACATTGAAAGCAATGGGCCGGCCGGAGGCACCGATCGGTCCATTGCAGTTCAACGCGCACAGGGGTACAACGCGTACCCGCACACATTGAAAGCAATGGGCCGGCCGGAGGCACCGATCGGTCCATTGCAGTTCAACGCGCACAGGGTACAACGCGTGCACCGCACACATTGAAAGCAATGGGCCGGGCCGGAGGCACCGATCGGGCCATTGCAGTTCAACGCGCACAGGGGTACAACGCGCACCCGCACACATTGAAAGCAATGGGCCGGCCGGAGGCACCGATCGGTCCATTGCAGTACAACGCGCACAGGGGTACAACGCGTACCCCCACACATTGAAAGCAATGGGCCGGCCGGAGGCACCGATCGGTCCATTGCAGTTCAACGCGCACAGGGGTACAACGCGCACCCGCACACATTGAAAGCAATGGGCCGGCCGGAGGCACCGATCGGTCCATTGCAGTTCAACGCGCACAGGGGTACAACGCGTACCCGCACACATTGAAAGCAATGGGCCGGCCGGAGGCACCGATCGGTCCATTGCAGTTCAACGCGCACAGGGGTACAACGCGTACCCGCACACATTGAAAGCAATGGGCCGGCCGGAGGCACCGATCGGTCCATTGCAGTTCAACGCGCACAGGGGTACAACGCTGCACCCCACACATTGAAAGCAATGGGCCGGCCGGAGGCACCGATCGGTCCATTGCAGTTCAACGCGCACAGGGGTACAACGCGTACCCCACACATTGAAAGCAATGGGCCGGCCGGAGGCACCGATCGGTCCATTGCAGTTCAACGCGCACAGGGGTACAACGCGTACCCGCACACATTGAAAGCAATGGGCCGGCCGGAGGCACCGATCGGTCCATTGCAGTTCAACGCGCACAGGGGTACAACGCGTACCCGCACACATTGAAAGCAATGGGCCGGCCGGAGGCACCGATCGGTCCATTGCAGTTCAACGCGCACAGGGGTACAACGCGTACCCCCACACATTGAAAGCAATGGGCCGGCCGGAGGCACCGATCGGTCCATTGCAGTTCAACGCGCACAGGGGTACAACGCGTACCGCACACATTGAAAGCAATGGGCCGGCCGGAGGCACCGATCGGTCCATTGCAGTTCAACGCGCACAGGGGTACAACGCGTACCCGCACACATTGAAAGCAATGGGCCGGCCGGAGGCACCGATCGGTCCATTGCAGTACAACGCGCACAGGGGTACAACGCGTACCCCCACACATTGAAAGCAATGGGCCGGCCGGAGTCACCGATCGGTCCATTGCAGTACAACGCATCACTGTACATGTGACTGGCATATGTCAGCATGCCTGTCTCAGATGGACATATGCCAGCCACAGATAGCTCCCAGGAGTGAGGGGCACACCTACATCACGACAGCCTGTCCAAACCTTATCATAAGGCATGTAAGGCTGCATTTCCTATTGTGTGTATGTTGGTGTACATGTTGTCCTGTGGGTGTCACCTGTGGGCAGCCACCCCCAGGCTGTGCACGTGTTCATGGGGACAGGATCCTGGGTGTTACGTGTACGTGACCACTGTGATGTGCAACTGTTCATATCTGTGCATGTGCCATGGTCACATTTCACAGTGGTGTTTGTGTATGTCATGTCACATACCCCGTGAGTCCCATGTGGGACGGTATGTTTGAGCCAGGGTGTCCCAGTGGCACAATAGTGATAGACCTCCACAGTCTTTGTGCATGTAGTGTTTACAATGTCTCTGATTTCATGTGCACAATGGGAGACAGTCTCCACATCCACGTTGTGTGTGCATGGACTCTGATGTTGTGCGTGTGTGTCACAGACGTCCATGTCTTTCCTGCCGTGGCAAGTGGGGCCACTACCTGTGGGGGTCATGTTTGTTTTGCTGTGGTGTACACATGATACTCCATGTGATGCCAGTGTCCATGTGGCATTACAGGGTCCCTGGGAATGTACCTGTCGTTGAGCTGTGGTGCCTGGGGCACATCTGTCCTCACATGTCACTGTGGGGGTGATTGTGACACGGCAGCAGGAGATGGGAACTGTGACACGGCATCATGATATCCAATGGGCCAACCTGGGACAAATTGATGCCACCTGTAGGACCGTGTTGACAGATGTTGGCCATGTATGTACCATACATGTCCTTCCGGTACTGCACACTTCATGTAGTTGTGCCTCATAATGATGTATGTTGGGATCTTGAGTGTGTTCAATGCCGCATATGTGGGGTGACTGACAATCTTGCTTACTTCTCCTCTGCACTGCAGGGCTCCTGCTGTCCATCGGCCATTCCCAGACCTGGCAACGATGGTGGAACGGGACAGCATCCGACGGTACCGCTTCACCAGGCAGCTGATTGAGGATTTGGCAGTGCAGTTGTCCCCACATTTGCAGCCTGGCCGGCCGTATCCTACAGCGCTGACCCCCAAGGTGAAGGTGATGGCAGCCCTACACTTCTTTGCCACCGGTACCTTCCAACATACTGTGGCGACTGCTGGTGGGATGTCACAGACCATGTTCAGCCGTGTGCTCCGCGATGTTTTGGCGGCAATGTTGCTCTTCCTGAACCGGTACATCTATTTCCCTAGACTGCGTACGACTCACTGACGTGAAGAGTGACTTTTATGCCCTGGGGAGGATGCCGCATGTCATTGGCTCCATTGATGGGACACATGTGGCTTTGGTACCACCACAGGCCCAGGAGCAGGCCTACAGGAACCGCAAGCACTACCACTCGGTCAATGCACTGGTGGTGTGTCTTGCAGACATGACCATCACACACGTGTGTGCCCGTTTCCCTGGTTCAGCACACGATGCCTTTGTGAAGAGGAGTAGTCGCATCCCCAGGATGATGGCACAGATGCAGAACCAGCGTGCCTGGCTTGTCGGTGTGTACTGACTTTGTGCCATTGTGTGTGATCTGATCTGTAGTATTCCGCCCACTTTTCCAAGTCAGCTAATGTGCACTTGTCTGTCCGTAGGTGACTCGGGATACCCCAACATGCCGTGGTTGCTGACACCCCTCAGGAACCCTGTGACACCTGCCCAGATGCGCTACAATGAGGCACATGGTCGGACCAGGAGAGTGATTGAGCAGACCTTTGGTCTCCTGAAGAGCCGCTTCCGCTGCCTGGACAAGACCGGAGGGTCCCTCCCATATGCCCCTGCGAAAGTGTGCAAGATTATCATCGTCTGCTGCATGCTCCACAACCTGGCAGTGCGGAAGGAGTTGCCTCTCATCCAGGATGACAATGACCAACATCCGCCACCTGTGGAGGATCCTGGCCTGGACCACGATGCCAGTGACGATGATGATGATGATGATGGTGATGGTGATGTCCGCACACAGCTCATCACCAACTTCTTTAGCTGAATGTGAGTATCCTGAGGTGTCATGTCAATGATGTGAGTTGGCATGATGTGTGGGTGGTGCTCTGGTGCTGTTGGAGTGTGTCCATGGGCTACTTGACTGGATGTGTGTTGCGATGTGTGGTGACAGGTGGGCTGTACTCCCCAACAGTGTTGACATGCTAACTTGGTTCTGGGTGGGTATCTTGTAACATGTATTGTGCATGAGTTTTGCTGTTCTGTCCTGTACTCCATTGCTTTTGACTGTGTGTCATTTCTGTCCTTCACAGGGTACTTTCAGATTTGTTTGGTCAACTGTGTCCACCGACGACGTGATTGCACATCCAGGCTGGTAGCTGTTGTGTCCCTACAGGTGATGTGCGCCACACCCATGGACTTCCTTCCGTCTACAGTTGTTGACTGTGTGCCCGCTACCAGGTGGGGTTACCTTGCATCTGTAGTGGTTACGGCATGTTGCAACTGTGTAATAAACCTGTGCTTCACTTTGTGATGTGCGTTGTCTGTGGTCACACATTTGACTGCCATTTGCTTACTGCACCTGTGGGCTACTTGACTACAACTGGGAATGGGTGTGGTGTCTGTGCATTGCACCGTCTTCCCTGGCAACATCAGTGTAGGCAATGAGTCAGATGGCCTAGGTGTGTATGTGTCGTGTAGCCCTGGTGGTGTGTCTCCCTCATGTGTGTCACGTTGCCTGTACTCACATGCCTGTGTTGTCCTTGCTGTTGCAGTTCGCATACACAGTGTAATTTTGCAGTTCATCATCCCCATAACAGCACCCACGTTGGAATCACGACAGAGGCAAGTATGGTGTATTAGTGTGTTTATTGTGATACATTTGTGTTAATAGTGCATAGGATGGGTTGTGCTGTACATGAATCTTGCAATCCCAAGTTCCTAGGTGAATTGAAAGTCCGGGTAGACAGGATCCCCAGTATCGGGGCCACAGTTGTCTGACACATTGGTCCAACTTGTACTCCCCATGCAATGTGTGGGAGTAGTGTTGCCGTCAACAGGGTGAACAGTCTGTGCACAAAGGCGAACATCCAGAACAGGTTCAGGCTTCCTGGGAGTTGCGCTTGGCCATCGGCCTCTCACTTTTCCCTCCTCGGACGACCCCTCTTCTTGGGGGGGCCCTCAAGTGCAGGCTGCTGCGGTGCAGGGGACTCTCCGCCAGAGTCCTCCTCCCTCCCTGTGGCAGTTGCAGTTTGTTCGGCACCAGATGTTGTTGGCACACAGGGAGGTGTGGACTGGTTGCTGTTCATCTGGCGGAGGCATTGTAAAATGTCCCTGTGCACCGCCGTCATCTCATGCAGTGCATCCCACTTGGACTCCACGCGGGACATGTGTGAGTCCACACGGGACATGTGTGACTCCACGTGGGACATGTGGGAGTCCAAGCGGGCATGATGGGCAGCCTGCTGCTGTTTAATGTCTCTGAGGAGCCCCACTACCTGGCTGAGCTCTCCGGTGCTGGACTGGTACGCATCAGCTATGCGTACCAGTTGTGGGTCGTCATGCACACCAGCAACGTCTGCAAGCAGCGACCTCTGTCTCCCACCCCTCCCACCACCCCTGCTGACATGTGCAGTGTGTGCAGTGGCACGCACAGATAACCCTGGTCCACCTTGGGGGTTGGTGGTGGTGGTGGTGTCCATGGCCCCAGGTTGGTCCAGGGTCACTGTGCTGGTGTTGCTCCTTATTCTGTCCATGTCGGCAGGGATGGTATTCGTGGTGACAGTCGTTGTAGGGGTGGGTGCAGGGGGTGCAGCTGGTGGTCCTGCTGGTGCTGCAGCTGGTGGTCCTGCTGGTGCTGCATGTTGACTTGCACCGGATGTGCCAGGTTGTTCTTCATCGTCCGAGGAGGACAGAGGCTGTACGACGCCAGTGAGCTCGGCATCCTCTTGAGCCTGGGACTGGGACTCCTCAGCGTCTGCTGCTGTGTCCCCATCATCACCTGTTTTTGGGAGACACAAACAATGTATGTCATGTTTCTGCAGGCATCAATGGTTGACACACATGACAGTTGTGACTGTGCCTCTGGGTGCGGGCCTGTACATTGCATTGTCCTAAGTCGTCACAGTCAGGGGTTGATATTGGTGTGGCACATTGTCCTGCATTATTTGGGCATTTCTATGTATTTTCTGGGGTGTGAACATGGTCTGCATTGCTTGTGTTTGGTTGACAGCCGGACCTCCTTCCCACCCACCCAGCCAGTCAGTTATCCCACCATGGAACGTGCTTGCGTTGCAGGGAGTGTAAGTTGTCTCTCAGGATGTCAGTCAGTGGTGTCCTGCTGTTTGTTGGTGCACAGTTGGCAGCAGGGCCTTGTGCTCCCCACAGCAGTAGCCAGTGTCAGCCATCTTGTGAGTCCTTCTCCACTCCCTGTGATGTGAGCATGGTTCAGGGTGGTGTTGATGGGACAGTTGTGGGGGTGAGCTATGTCTGTGACTACGACTCCCATCATGCCATTGCCTCCACCCCACTTGCCAGCATTCCCATACTTACTTGCTTTTGTGTGGAGTTCAGTGGGTGTGGGTGTGAGGGCAATGGCAAGATGGCTGACAGTGGTGTCCTGCTGTTGGTTGGTGTGCAGTACCCAGCATGCCCTTGTGCTCCCACGACACAGCAACAGTGTCAGACATCTTTGATGGGCCTTTCCACTCTCTGTGGGATGTGCATGCGTGAGTGTGAGCTTGCTGGGCCATGTGGTGGGGGATGTAGGGCTGTGACTACGACTCCCATCATGCTATTGCCTCCTCCCCCCTTCCCAGCATGCCCATGCTTCCTTCCTTTTGACTCTGCTTCCCTGTGGGTTGGGCTGGCTGTGCTGACAGGATGGCTGGGAGTGTTGTCCTGGCAGTTGTTTGGCTAAGAGTCCCAAGAGTGTCCCTGTGCTTCACACAACATAACCCAGGGTGGTGGTGCTTTGTGGGATCTTGTGTTAGGATGGAGGGCATTGCATTCTACCAGGTGGGTACTGTGGAGTTTGTGTTGGGGGTGTGAGGGGAGGTGCTGGTGACTATAGTCAGTGCTGCAAGTCCCCCTTCCCACCCAGCCAGCCAGATATCCCACCATGGAACGTGCTTGCATTGCAGGGAGTGGAAGTTGTCTCTCAGGATGTCAGTCAGTGGTGTCCTGCTGTTTGTTGGTGCACAGTTGGCAGCAGGGCCTTGTGCTCCCCACAGCAGTAGCCAGTGTCAGCCATCTTGTGAGTCCTTCTCCACTCCCTGTGATGTGCGCATGGTTCATGGTGGTGTTGATGGGACAGTTTTGGGGCGGGCAATATGTGTGACTGCGACTCCCATGATGCTATTGGCTACACTGACTTGGCCAGCATACACAGAATTCCTTCCTTTGAGTGGTCTTCACTGTGTGTTGGTGTTGTTGTGGTGGCTACATGTGTGGATGTGTTTGTTAGTTCTATTTGTGCCACTGCCTAGCTGTAGTTGTGGTTGTGTTTGTACATGTGTTGGCACAGTTGGATGTGACTTTTTTGATGGCATGTGTTGTGTTTATCTGACTGACATACACATTTTGGGATGATTCTGTTCTAGTTGCTGTGTAATTGCTATGAGTGCATGGTTTGACTCTCCCTTGACAGTGATGTGTGTGTTTTGTGGCAGTATATTGTGTACATTTGTTGTGTACTCACCAGGCTCTGGGATGTCCTCTAGTCCATATACGCTCACTGGCGGAAGGATGGCCCGCACCTTCTCCTCCCAGGGCCTGAGGTATATTGGCTTGGCAGGAGGGCCACTGCCGGTGTGTTGGCTGTTGATGTAGTCTTTCTTCAGCATTTCCCGTACCCTCCTGCGCACGTCATACCACCTGTTCTGGATGTCCGTCTTTGTGCGCCGACATGGTGATTGGGCGTTCACCCTGTTGATGATCCTCTCCCACATCTTGGTTTTCTGCGACATGGGGGTCTGTTGGACCAGAGTGCCAAACAGCTGTGGCTCCACCCTGAGGATCTCGTCTACCATGACTTCCAATTCACTATCTAGGAACTTGGGATTCTTCTTGGGGGCATGGTGATGGGTGGTGATGGTGGGTGATGTGTGTGTTGGTGTGCAGGTGAGGGTGTGTGAGTGTGTGTTTTGCTGGGTGTATGTGAGGTAGGTATTTGTTGGTGTGCTGATGGTGTGTGGCTTGTGTGAGGGATGGGCTGTGGGTGTGTGGTTGCTTTCTCTTGGGTGCTGGCAGTGGAATGGCATTTGCAAAGGCTCATGGTAGTGATTTGTGTCCTTTATATAGGTGGAGTTGTGGGTGTGTCCTTGTTCTCTGTCCCCACCCCCCAGTATTTATTGGCTTGGTAATTGCTTGTTTGGTCTTTTTTGGGTGATTTTTCCTTTGTGCTGTTTGTGTATGTTGGAAACGTTCTTGTGACCGAGTCGGACCCTGCATTGGTCTCGTACGGTGTTTTCCGTTTCGTTCACGCTGTGTTTGTGCAGTTTTCTATGCTGCGTACGCGTCGGTCGCGGTGTATTGTGTTGCTTCGGCTCGGTTTTGTATGCGTGTCGGTCGTACGGCTTGTCCTCCGTCCGACTCGCTCGTGGTTTTCGCGCCTTGCATCGTACTTAGCGGTTTGGAGTTAGCGTGTACGTTTCGGTCGGATTTGTTCCGGGTGCGTGTCGGTCGGTTGGATTCGCGTGTTTTTCCGGCCGGATTGCTGTTTTCCGTGCGGCTCGGTCGGTCGACTTGGTTTCGTTACGTGTCGGTTGGATTTTTCGCGCCTTGCATCGTACTTGGCGTGTCGGGCGCCACGGGTACGTGTCGGTCGGTATTTTTTCCGGATCCGAGTCGGTCGTTGCTTTTTCCGGCCCGAATCGGAATCGACCCCTATGTCTGGAGGGAGTCTTACCATGAGTGAGACGGGCATGGCTCAGGTACCAGTGGAATCCAGTACTCCACTGCCAGCTACGGCTGATCCTTCAAGGATGGACAGTGGATCAGAACGAAGACGAACAGGAGCTTTAGCAAATTCTGAGTCAGCCATCAGAATGTGGGTTCCACCAGTGAGGGAGTCTCAGATCTTTAATGATGAATTGGGGTTGAGACAAGAAGCACCTATGGTACCTTACGGGCCACAGTATGTGTGTGAGGGTAACCATTGGAGAAGTCAAAGTTGTGAAAGAGAAAGTCGCCCAGTGTGAGGATGGAGGAGAGTGGGGGTCCAAGGAGAGCACAAAGTTGTAACAAGGAGGAATTGGGAAGTAAAAGAGGTCAGAAGGTTTTACAGGCTGCAATAAAGGCACCGTTGATAGATGTGGTAAGATTAAAAGCAGAAATGGATGAGGTAATAGAAGGGAATCTGCCATGGGAAAGAATCGAGACATATGATTCAAGTGAATTGCTATTTGTAGCTGAGGACGTTACCAGAAAGGCAAAGCGAGCCCGTGGTGCATTGTCTCAATTGGCATGGAAATATGACGTAGATCTAACAAAGACTAAAATGATGTAGGGAACTTGCAGGTTGCAATATACGGATAAGGAATTGGAAGAGAAGCGAAAGACAGGATTGAAGGCACAAATAAGGGAATTGGTGATAGGGATGCGAGCGTGGAAAGCCTTAGACAGTTGGGAAGAAAGGTGGGCCAAAAATAAAAGTGCTAAGAAAGGGATAGGAGATAATCCGCCTCCGGGTGGAGGGACGGGACCACCAGGACATTACCCTCTGAGAGAAGTGCAAAATGGGGGGTATGTTCATGTGAAAAAAGGGGCGAGGTGACGCCCCAATGCCGGACGCACAGCGTTGCTTCATCCATAACACAAATACCACAATTATTCCAATTTCTCAAAATGTTATTCCATTTTTATCCACTTCTTTTTAAATTCATTGCTTGTACTCCAGTCACATGAGAGACACTTATTCACTTATTCACTGTATCCTAAATGCTGTCGATTCGCCCATCCAGGCTTTATTCTGAAGCACGGAGTGTGCATAAGTGATCCTCAAAGGTTAATCTGTGTTACCCAATGCATTTCGGGCCGTACCTGGCCCTTCGTCAGGGTTATCTACAAATTCAAAACATTCCTGTTAGACTGTGTTTTTTAAATCTACCTAAACATAATAAAACGGTATTCCTATTGTTAAAAATACGACTCACGCCGCAATCAACGTCTGCCCACTGAATTCATTAACTGCCTTTTTCCCGGAACAGTCTCTCCCCAACTACCACAAATGCATTTGTTACCCCACCACTATTCAAGATATCACTCCTTGATACCTGTTCGTGTTTAAAAAAACCCTTTCAAAACAAATTGTTCCTCCCGCAAAACTTTATCCAAAGGAGCCCATACCTTAACAGACTGTTTTCTATCATGTTCGAAATCCCTCTGATGCCCGCTTCCTCCTCACTCTACTTAAACACCTGTGGCGAATCCCCGCCCCTTCGTGCTTTACCAATTGACATCCTGCAATACTTTAACCTCCAGAGCCCATGGTACACTACGAAAACTATAGAGTTGATCCCTGTTTTATATTTGTACCCGATCATGTTCTTGCACTAACACAATTCAATTTTGATGCTCGTATTCACTAAACATGTCTTAATGACTTATTTGTACCTGAAACTAATGTGTCCACCCTATCTGTACCCCTGTCAATCTGTAGTTCTCAAACACCTCCCCAATCTGTCACTAAACTTATTTCATTTGTAAAAACTTTTCTGTTTATCGAAACCCCTCCCTTCCAAATCGTCCTCTCACGAAAGCTGACGCACCTCTTTATCCTTCAAGTTCCACAATGCATTACGTTCACCATCATCTCCTTTTACAATCTGGTTCTTATCCACCATTTCTATATGCTCTAACAACACACTATATCTTGACTGTCCCGATATTTATACTTGAATTCCCCGCCCACCCGCAGTTGTCATTTGTAACGTTGATTAAAAACTATTCAGCAAGTCATTTTAACATGAATTTACACATTAACCGTTGATAACATAAATATGCCATGAGTTCAACCAACAATCTTCCATGGTATGTCTCGAAAAATTGTTCATGAAAATCCCTTTGGGGAAATGTTTAACAATAGTGTCTCCTGTGACAAGGTAATTTTTATGCAAGGTTCTTCATTATAATCCATGGGTGCTCCTCGTCGAATGGGCAAATGGTAATACTTCAAAAGAGGGGGGTGAGAGTGCACACCGGTTTCTTCCATATTTCATCCTTTAGTATTTTCAACGTTTAATCTGTTTGCGTGCAGCCCGGTTTTTAACATGATCTGCCCAGACACGTGCTTATGAGACATTTGAAAAAAGGGGCGAGGTGACGCCCCAATGCCGGACGCACAGCGTTGCTTCATCCATAACACAAATACCACAATTATTCCAATTTCTCAAAATTTTATTCCATTTTTATCCACTTCTTTTAAATTCATTGCTTGTACTCCAGTCACATGAGAGACACTTATTCACTTATTCACTGTATCCTAAATGCTGTCGATTCGCCCATCCAGGCTTTATTCTGAAGCACGGAGTGTGCATAAGTGATCCTCAAGGTTAATCTGTGTTACCCAATGCATTTCGGGCCGTACCTGGCCCTTCGTCAGGGTTATCTACAAATTCAAAACATTCCTGTTAGACTGTGTTTTTTTAAATCTACCTAAACATAATAAAACGGTATTCCTATTGTTAAAAAATACGACTCACGCCGCAATCAACGTCTGCCCACTGAATTCATTAACTGCCTTTTCCCGGAACAGTCTCTCCCAACTACCACAAATGCATGTGTTACCCCACCACTATTCAAGATATCACTCCTTGATACCTGTTCGTGTTTAAAAAAACCCTTTCAAAACAAATTGTTCCTCCCGCAAAACTTTATCCAAAGGAGCCCATACCTTAACAGACTGTTTCTATCATGTTCGAAATCCCTCTGATGCCCGCTTCCTCCTCACTCTACTTAAACACCTGTGGCGAATCCCGCCCCTTCGTGCTTTACCAATTGACATCCTGCAATACTTTAACCTCCAGAGCCCATGGTACACTACGAAAACTATAGAGTTGATCCCTGTTTTATATTTGTACCCGATCATGTTCTTGCACTAACACAATTCAATTTTGATGCCGTATTCACTAAACATGTCTTAATGACTTATTTGTACCTGAAACTAATGTGTCCACCCTATCTGTACCCTGTCAATCTGTAGTTCTCAAACACCTCCCCAATCGGTCACTAAACTTATTTCATTTGTAAAAACTTTTCTGTTTAGCGAAACCCCTCCCTTCCAAATCGTCCTCTCACGAAAGCTGACGCACCTCTTTATCCTTCAAGTTCCACAATGCATTACGTTCACCATCATCTCCTTTTACAATCTACAATAGGAGATGATGGTGAACGTAATGCATTGTGGAACTTGAAGGATAAAGAGGTGCGTCAGCTTTCGTGAGAGGACGATTTGGAAGGGAGGGGTTTCGCTAAACAGAAAAGTTTTTACAAATGAAATAAGTTTAGTGACCGATTGGAGAGGTGTTTGAGAACTACAGATTGACAGGGGTACAGATAGGGTGGACACATTAGTTTCAGGTACAAATAAGTCATTAAGACATGTTTAGTGAATACGAGCATAAAATTGAATTGTGTTAGTGCAAGAACATGATCGGGTACAAATATAAAACAGGGATCAACTCTATAGTTTTCGTAGTGTACCATGGGCTCTGGAGGTTAAAGTATTGCAGGATGTCAATTGGTAAAGCACGAAGGCGGGATTCGCCACAGGTGTTTAAGTAGAGTGAGGAGGAAGCGGGCATCAGAGGGATTTCGAACATGATAGAAAACAGTCTGTTAAGGTATGGGCTCCTTTGGATAAAGTTTTGCGGGAGGAACAATTTGTTTTGAAAGGGTTTTTTTAAACACGAACAGGTATCAAGGAGTGATATCTTGAATAGTGGTGGGGTAACACATGCATTTGTGTAGTTGGGGAGAGACTGTTCCGGAAAAAGGCAGTTAATGAATTCAGTGGGCAGACGTTGATTGCGGCGTGAGTCGTATTTTTAACAATAGGAATACCGTTTTATTATGTTTAGGTAGATTTAAAAAACACAGTCTAACAGGAATGTTTTGAATTTGTAGATAACCCCTGACGAAGGGCCAGGTACGGCCCGAAATGCATTGGGTAACACAGATTAACCTTGAGGATCACTTATGCACACTCCGTGCTTCAGAATAAAGCCTGGATGGGCGAATCGACAGCATTTAGGATACAGTGAATAAGTGAATAAGTGTCTCTCATGTGACTGAGTACAAGCAATGAATTTAAAAAGAAGTGGATAAAATGGAATAAAATTTTGAGAAATTGGAATAATTGTGGTATTTGTGTTATGGATGAAGCAACGCTGTGCGTCCGGCATTGGGGCGTCACCTCGCCCCTTTTTTCAAATGTCTCATAAGCACGTGTCTGGGCAGATCACGTTAAAAACCGGGCTGCACGCAAACAGATTAAACGTTGAAAATACTAAAGGATGAAATATGGAAGAAACCGGTGTGCACTCTCACCCCCCTCTTTTGGGGTATGTTCATGTGCCATGGAGCAGGGGGGATTTGGCAGCATTCACTAATGATTTTCCTCGGCTGAGGGAAAAACCTGCTGACAGGTATAAGCAAATAGACCGGTTTGTCAAGATCTCGAAGGTGCTTTGGATTGATTTGAATACCTTGTTTGATATAGTGGTCCCAGGAGATTTATGGACGGCATGTAAAGTTGCCATTGATTGGCCGCTGTAGAACCAGCCAGATATCCGAAGAATCATGGTCCTTCTCCCGAAGTAATGAAGAAATATGAGCAAGTGATTACATGGTTACAATCCAAGGTAGCTCCGCAAATGGTTGACTGGCTTAAAATCGATCGTACTACTCAAGATTCTAAGGAGTCGGTACATGACTATTATGAGAGACTTTTAGTGGCCTTTAAACAGCATAGAGGATTGGATACAATTGAGCAGAAAGATATGGGACAGTTTGTCTCGAAGTTTGTGCTAGGACTAAGATCTGATATTAGCTTGATGATACAGACACATTTGATATGTTGGCAGAATAAGACGGTGGATGAAATCCTACGATATGCAAAATACTGTAGTGATCAGGTAGAATCTGCACAAAAGAAATTGAAAGACAAATTGATGTTGGTGCAGTTGAGGAATGCCGAAAGGCCTGATCAGATGCAAGGGGTTGGAAGAGCGATGGGTCGAGGTAGAGGAAGTGGTAGGGGAATGGGTCAACAGATGGTAACCCAACCTGGACAGGGAAGAGGCAGGGGAATGGATGCAGGTACAGGAGGTGATTGGGTGGCGAACCAAAAGAAGGTCACTGCTTGTCATTATTGTCACAAAATCGGGCATTGGAAACGCGAGTGTCAATTGAATCCAGCAAATCAATTGCAGGGAGAGGGACAGATGTCAGAGACTTGGAATACTGTAACTAGACCTAGGTCCATGTATGGGGCAGGATATGTGCCGCAAATGCCGATTCCCCAGACTCCAAGAATACCTACTCATAATCAGGTGTATCATCAAATGCCCTATTTTGACGTACGAGACAGACCTGACCAACCACAAGATTTTCATGAGTGTCAGAGGGGGGTGCAGGAAGAATGCCATTTGGATGCGATCCTGGAAGTAGATCAGAATGGACCGTTTGTAGATGCAGAGGTGAACGGACACTCCGTTACTTTCTTATTAGATACTGGAGCTGCGCGCTCCACAGTAAGAACTGCAGAGGTCCCAAATTGGTCCCTGTCAGGACAAACAATTCAAGTGGTAGGAGTCACCAATCAGAGAATGACTAACCCGTTGACAAATGAGTTACCTGTGAGGATAGGACCGTTCCGAGACAAACATCAATTTGTAGTTTGCGATTCAAGCCTGGTCTGTCTATTGGGACGAGACCTTTTGTGTAAACTAAATTGTACCATATCTTGCACTCCGAGGGGTGTGGAGTTGCAAACCTGTGATGATGATGCAGATTTCAAAATGGCTAGTATGAGCTTATGTACGGAAATGTTCGTGGTTCTTACTATAGAGGAGTTGCCACATGATTTGAGAGATTCGGTTTCTCCAAAAGTGTGGGATTTCACGGGTGAGGACATAGGATTGATTCGAGGGGTTGAACCTGTTAGGATACAAGTCAAACCAAATGCAGAATTTCCACGAACTCCGCAGTATAAATTAACTCCAGAAACTGTGGCTGGAATAAGACCTGTAATTGAGTCTATGATTGCACAAGGCATTCTCAAAGAGATACGAGGAAGTCCCTGCAACTCACCTATTATGGGACTGCAGAAGCCTAGCGGCAAGTACAGAATAGTACAGGATTTGCGCAGAGTTAATGAAATCGTGATTCCATGTTGTCCTGTGGTACCGAATCCAGCTGTTATTCTGTTCCAAATACCATGTGAAACAGAGTGGTTTACAGTCATAGATTTATGTCAGGCATTTTTCTTCATACCGTTGCATGAAGACAGCCAATTTTTATTTGCATTCAGGATGGATGATCGTGTGTTAATGTGGTGTAGAATCCCTCAAGGGTATACAGAAAGCCCCTCTATATTTAGTCAGAGTCTGAAGAAGAATCTTGAAGGGCTGATGATGCCCCAGAACTCAGTCCTAGTTCAATATATAGATGACCTTTTGGTCGCTTCAGAGACTGAGGATGCTTGCAGAATTGATACTGTGGCTTTGCTGAATCATTTGGCAGACAATGGACACAAAGTGTCTCCGAACAAACTCCAGTATTGTCTGAATGAAGTGCAGTATTTAGGTCACCGGATTGAGAAGGGAAAACGAAGGGTGTCACCAGATCGCATAGAGACGATTCTGCAAATGGGAGCTCCGAAAACACAAAAAGAAGTCTGCATGTTTTTGGGAATGGTCGGCTATTGTCGACAGTGGATCCCAACTTTTTCCTTGCAAGCAAAGCCACTGTTGAGATTAACTCAAAAGGACATTAGCGATCTGGTACCATGGGATGATGACTGCTTGAGAGCCTTCCTCGAGCTGAAGGAGAGCCTGTGTCGCGCTCCAGCTCTGGGAATGCCGGATTACAATAAAGCGTTTCGCTCTTCTGCTGTGAAAGGGAAGGATGTGCGTTAGCGGTCCTTGTACAGACACATGGAGATGCTCGCAGACCAGTGGCTTACTTTTCAGCTACATTAGATCCAGTAGCTTCTGCGTTGCCCGGATGTCTCAAATCCGTTGCTGCAACAGGTGTCAGCATTGAGAGACGTGAAGGCATAGTGATGGGTCATCCGCTTATTGTTTATGTGCCTCATTCAGTAGAGTTATTGATGACAAGAACTAAGACACAGTATTTAACGATTAACAGACTTACAAAGTATGAGCAGATTATATTGGCTTCTGAAAATGTCACTCTGAGACGTTGTACCACCTTGAATCCTGCTACATTGTTACCTCTTCCACAAGAGGAGGAAGAAGATTGTGAAGAGCATGACTGCCTGGATGTTACTGAACTATCTACCAAACCCAGACCTGACATTGTTGATGAAGCTCTGTCTGAAACTGATTTGATTCTTTTTGTTGATGGTTCATGCTTAAGAGACAATGAAGGGTGTTTGAGAGCAGCGTTTGCTGTGTGCACCATCTTAGGGGTGGTGGAAGCTGCCTGTCTGAAAGGAGTATACTCTGCTCAGGTAGCCGAAATTATTGCTTTGACACGTGCCTGTATCATTTCAAATGGAGTCCGAGTAACTATATATACGGACAGCCAATATGGGTTTGGAGTGGTTCACGACTTTGGCCAGTTATGGTCACAGAGAGGATTTTTAACGTCCTCAGGATCCCCAATCCATAATGGAGAATTTGTGCGCCAATTGTTGGAAGCTTTGCAAAAACCCAAAGAGATAGCTGTAGTAAAATGTGCAGCCCATGGTAGGGGAGAGGACTTTGTTACAAAAGGAAATAACTATGCCGATGAAGTAGTGCGTTTTTGTGCTATACATGCTTGTGTTTTCAATGGAACATACGTAGGAGAGAGCACAGAGGAGACTGAGCTCAGCATGATGTTGGCTATAGCCAATACCTGGGATGAGGTAAGCGACTGCAGGATGAAGCCTTAGAGGAGGAAGTTGCATCATGGGTTAGAGCAGGCTGCGAAAAGAGAGAAGATGGCATTTGGGTGTCAACAGATGAGAGAACAGTATTACCTAACTGTCTATTGAGCCCAATGGCAAGGCAGTTTCACGGAGTGGTTCATCTCGGGAGAGATGCCATGGTGCGAGTGTTTAGGCAAACTTGGTTTAACCCACGATTTCATGTGCATGCTGAAGCGGTGTGTCACAGGTGTGTTACATGCCAACAAATGAATGTTGGAAAGAGAACTGTGGTTGCAATGAGTCATATTGGAAGATCAGGAGGGCCTTTTAATAGGATACAGTTAGATTTCATCGAGATGCCTAGGGGCAATAGGCTGAGATATGTTTTGGTGGTAGTGTGTATCTTTTCACGTTGGGTTGAAGCCTATCCAACTAGACGATGTGACAGTCTCACAGTGGCAAAACTGTTGTTAAGGGAATTGATACCACTCTTTGGCTTCCCGACCTCATTGGAGACAGATAGAGGAACCCACTTCCATAGTGAAATCAGGAAATTGTTATGCACAGCTCTAAACATTGATCAGAGATTGCACTGTAGTTACAGGCCTGAGGCATCTGGTCTTGTGGAGCAGGTAAATGGCACAATCAAGATGAGGGTGTCAAAGGTTTGTTCGTCAACTGCATTGAAGTGGCCAGATGCTCTACCATTGGTATTGATGAGTCTGCGTAGTACTCCTGATAGGAGGACAGGACTCTCTCCCCATGAAATATTAATGGGAAGAGCCATGCGATTGCCTATGGTGCCAGCTACAGCACTGATAAACATCACAGATGATTTGGTTTTGGATTATTGTAGGGGACTGGCTGATGTGGTTAGTTCTGTGTCCCACCAGGTCGAGGCTGCGACTGCATCCACCTCGAGAGACCTGCTGCATGATCTTAATCCTGGAGACTGGGTGCTTGTTCGAAAGCACGTGAGGAAAAGCTGCCTTGATGCTCGCTGGCGAGGACCATACCAAGTGATCTTGGTTCCAAGTACAGCTGTGAAGTGCGGAGGATTGCCAAATTGGATCCACGCTTCGCATACTCGCCGCGTTCCAGAACCTGAAGAGGAAACGACTCCACTTGTTTCGAGGGAAACAACTGAAAATGCTACAGAAAATGAAGAAACAGGTCAGGTCGTAAGAACTCTTGACGAGGCTGAACAACCAACTGAGCAAGAAGAAAGAAATCCAGCTGCTCCAGAGTTGAGTATAGATCCGGAGATAGACGAAATTGCAGAAGTGAACTTTGAACCAGACCAAAGTGAACGGCCTGGTGCAGAAGGATCAGATCGAGAGGAAGGTGCCGAAGCAGAAAAGTGGCCAACAAGAAAAGAAAGGCTAAACATAAGGCTTGCATCTGAGAAAAATCTCGCTCCGATTCCTGAAAGGTCTGAATCAGAACAAAGTGAAACTGAGGAGAGACCGGATGGTCTAAGACGATCCAGAAGAGAGAGGGTACCGTCTCAAAAGTACGCCTCTCCTGAGTGGACTACCTGGCTGCAAATGCAGAAACCGAAGAATTCCGGAAGGTTGGGGACTGGTACAGTGAGTTACGGAGGGGACACCCTGTCGATTAATATTCAGCTGTTGGTCCCTGGAGTTGAAGCCTTCGGAATCCTAACGCTGACGGTCCCTGATCCACCAAGGCTGAGTGGTTTGCGCTATTTGATTCTTAACCAGGTTGCTTTCCCCACATTTGGTCGACAGCCCACTGCACAGGAACTGGGAGAGATTTGTGCAGAGATACTGCAGCTTGTTCTTACAATGCTTGGATCTAATATCATTAATGATGAAGCTTGAACTTTGAAAAGAAGAACTCATTAGGCTTTAGAAAGAAGATAACCTAGGCCCCAGTGGAAGAAGATTTAAATTAGGGACTCTCAATAGAAGAAGAACTGAGGGCTAGGGTTGACTACGTCTCTACAATAGGCCATAGATACTGGACTAAATACTGCAATAATCGAATGGGAAAAGGAAACTAAAAAGACATTATACATAACCGGAAAAGGCAAAGAAGAGAAGAAAGAGACTTTGATTCGTTTGCACTTCAAACCCAAACAATAGTACAAAATGGAATCTGGAAATTCGGGACACATGTAGTGTGTTGTTGAGCATGTTTTATAGCAAGGCACATTTTGAGTACTACTTCTCCAACTATGATGTGGTACTTTCAGAAGTTCCCGTTCTTAAATACATGAATAAATATGATTATTATAAGCAGGTAGAAAGGATGTCTACGTATTTTGTGCCTACTATTACCTTAGATACATCTTATGCCCATAGACAATTTGACCTGCATGTTAACAGACATCGAGAAGAAGTTTGTAGATCAGATAGAAGATCGACACACGCAAACATTATTTAGGCCAGATCCGAAGCACAAGGTGATCCCATGGACACAGGAGGAATTAGATCATAAGGCAAGGGGAGGTTCTGGTCCAATAGCTTTAGACTTCCAGCAGAAAGGGAGACTGTGCATTAGACACCCATCCACATATTATGACAAAATATTTGTGGGTGAGAGTGATTGTGAACACATTTTCTTGATTGAGGAATCCATTAGAAAGGCGCTATTGGATAAATTGACCATAGTGCCAAATGTGTATTTTGTGTGCGGTAAAAATGTTATGTGAAATTGCCCAAAAATTGGTATGGGACATGTTATTTGGCCAAGATCTTCCATGTGCCAAGATTTGGCCCAAGATCTTCCATGTGGATGATTTATGGCCTTTGGAAGGGAAAATATCTCATAGAGGAAAACGTGGTGCAAGTGCGGGAGAACTTATTGGGGATGTATTTGGAGCTATGATACCTATTTTGGGTGTGATTTGCAATATTTCAGAAATACATCAAGATTTACGTGATCTAGCTGCTGATGGACTCTGGGAACAAGTAGGTAAGGATTTAGCAAGATGGGAAGCTGGTTTGGAAGCTTGGGACAAGGAATAATGGGATACATCTTGAAACCCATTATAATAGCCATCATTTGCATAATTGTACTGTTGGGAATCATAAAGGCTTACAAATGGCAAAAGGCACGACTGTTAAAGATTACAGGAATCGCTGTTAGCATGAGCTGAAAGCCATTTTGTACTTGGCAGCCATTTTAGTTAGCCATGTGCTCGCCATGTGCTTTCTCCCTCTTCCAGAGTCTTGCACATGCTCTGAAGGGCCTAGCTGGTAGAATGCACCTGCTCCTAGTATAGAACTGTCACGCTATTCTTACTGATGTAAGCAGTTTAATCTCCCCTCCCACTTTGTGGAGCAAGCAAATTTTGTATACCCATATTAGTCAATAAGCATGCTTGTATGTGCCAGGACCTCCCTTGATTATATGCCGACTATGTAACAAATGCATATATAAGGACCCTGTTCTCTGTACTCCTTAGACTGCCTCATACAGTGGCCTGAGGGTATTGTATTTGACACAGTCTCCCTCATATGAGGTTAATCAAAACGTTTTTTATATTACAGCTTCCGTGCCAATCTCTTCTTTGTTGGTTTTAAGGACCAGGTGTATCAGTGAACCCCTAAAAAGGTTTTTATTTCTACAAATTGGCGCCTAACGTGGGGCTCATCGGTGAAGCGGCTATCCAAGGGAGTGGTCTTGAAGGGAGACAGGAATCTACTGAGGAGTACAGGACAGGAATCTACTGAGGAGGTACCCTGCGCACAGAGATTCTTTGTCTTTGCAGACAATGTGTTTCTGGTTTTCCTGATCTGACCCTCCAAGTGTTTGCCGCTCCCGACTGAGAAGTCTTTGGCGTGAGTATTTTAAAACGACCGTTAGGTCATTCAGAACTTGGCAGTTGGAAACTGGAGACTTTGGTTTGGTAAGGTTGCTATAGCAACACTTTTGTTTGGAATGACTTGGCCAAGATTCTTGTTTGTTTGTTTGTTTGCTGCAGCAAATGAAGGCAGGTAATGAGGAGATTTCTCTCTAACTTTGAAAACTTGAACGGCACACATTGTGTTAAGTGTCACTTGAGTATAATATTATATATGCTATAATATTCTTGACATGCCTGCTTCTAGCACACTTCGTAGAAAGTGTTGCTTTCTTGGAGAGTACCAATATGGATTTACAAAGTACTCAGCTGACTCCCTCAGAGGGGATACCTATATAGGTTTAGGTATAGTAAAAATGGTATTTCTTCCTTGATGACTAGTACACCATGGAACCAAATATATATATACAAAGGATCCGGATCTGTGCACTTAGTAACATTCATAAGTGGTGATATGCAGAGCACTTTTGAGTGTTCTACCATCCAAAACTGGCGAATTTGGTGTATTTTGGCTTCTTGAACATGGAACAGTCTTTTGGGCTGTTTTGGTGCAGTCTTTTGGACTACTTTTGAGAGCTCTTCTTGTAAATATGACTTACAATTAGTATTTACAAATAGTTTGGTTTTGCGTACAGTCTGTAGGCTGTCTCTTGTTTTTGTCCTAAGTGTTGATTTGTGGGTTAATTGTTTTTCTTGTTGTATGTGGTTGTGGACTGACATGCTTGAAAGTACTTGTTTTAGTAAAATAGACTATGTTTTTTGTGTAAGAATGGCTAGCCTTAACGCGCTGTGTTGTGTGTTATGAGTGTATGACCCCCTTCTGAAAATGTCTGGAATGAGCTAAATTTGGTTTTGTTGTCATTCTGTTATGCAAATGTCATTTAAAGCACTACATTTTAAAATTCAGGGAATGAATAATGTAACATATGCTAAATAGCTGCACGCTACCATTAGGAGTAAACCAGTAACAAAGAATAGATATGTGCAAATTGCCACACTGGTAAAGATAAATCAGAATTCACACTCAATAGGAATAAAATAGGCCTCACAGAAAGGAAGAAAAAATGAAATTGTGTGCTTTACAATAACTAGGACTAAAATACAAAATGTTACAGTAGTCTCCTTAGATACATTGTATTAGGTATTAAAAGGCATTCACATCATCTGAGTGAATTGGTTGTTGCTGAAATAAACACCACATTACAGAACGATAGATTTGTGCTGGCTTGAAAGGCGTGAGATGTTGACGCCTGCTGGTCAGAACACAGCTGTGTCAACAACACATGGCTATTCTTGGTCCCAAGCCACAAGGAAACTGCTGAGTCAACTAGATTTTAAGTTAGTGCAAACATGGTTTGAAAGCGTGCATTAAAAACTGCTGATTTTAAAAGTCAGAAAAGACAGTTTCATTATTTTGGATAACAGAGAAAAGATTAAAAGGGATTTTCTTTCTTAATGCCTTTTTAACAAGCACATCCGTGGTTCTGATGTTAAATGATTACTGTCCTTTAAAAGTGACGCAGACTTTTCATGTTTCAGTAAGGCTTTTGTGCTTTGTATTATAAATGAATACATTTAAAGGTGATAGGAAAGGAATGAGGCTTGCTTTTCATATGTGGAACCATCAAAAGGGTTGGTGATTATTATTAAAAAAAAAAAGGGGGAATTTTGATTATATGAAAAAAAAAATGTTTATTAAAAAAAATTGCCCTAAAATCGTTTTTGATCTTTGTAATGTCTGATAATCATACTGTGAACTCCTAGCATCAAAGTTGGAATTTTAGCAGTATTTTAACCACAAGGTAGGGAATAAAATGTGAAATGTCACTTTATCCAGGCATATCAAAACTTATTTTTAAGGGTGTACCTTATACATTTCTGACCCCCATCCCTGGGATATCTAGAGGACACCCTGGGGATCCCTAATATGCCAAAATATTGTAGGTTATTCATTTTTAAGTGCCCCTACCACCAAAGTCGAATTTGGGCAAAATGTACTTTTTAAAAGCAGTTCTGCCACTCAGGGCAGGTTTCAAACTGATCTCAGGCTTCAGTAATGCACACATGCAAGTACAGACCAAACAGCTGACCTCTAACCTGCTAGAAAGCACACCATACACTGCACACAGATAGAGACAAGTATTGAAAAAAAACACAGCAGAAGTTAGATCCTACCTTTAAAATTATTAGACGGACAGGACTGCCTTTCAGCTGTGATTCTCCAGAGTTGCTTTGAATTGGAAAGACCACATGGAAAGCCTTGCACAAAAATGGGACAGCTGGTAAGGGTCAGAGGTCGAAGTTCTGCATTTAGCAACCTAGCAGGGCTAAGGGTAAGGGTTGCTTTGGCACTTCGACCTCCGAAAAGATTTTGAAAGAAGAAATGACAGCGCAGAGAGAGGAAGAGAAGCTTTGCTTACTATTTTTGGCAAAAGCAAGTTTTGCGCAGTTATATGAACAGAAGGAAAAGCAGTGACGTATGTGGGCCCTGAGTAGAGCATAGCTCTGCCATGTATATAAAAATAATGGTTTTAGCTTAAAGATTACTGTGCAAGGGCTGAGATAAGGAGGCAATGGGATTTAGTTTGCATACATGCGCCCTCATGTTAAACTAGTACAATTGCTGAAGGAATTGGTAGTTGGTTATTAACGCTTTCTAAAGTTAACTCAATGTGCTTGTGTTAGGCTGAACAAGAAAATAGCCACTTTCTAAAGTGCTATATTCAAACACAGAATTTAGGAACAATCCTTCCTGACAGATGGGTTATTAAATTTTGAGTTTAGGGATACCAGATTCTATATGTCCATCTTGCCGTTATGGGGAGATATGCAGGTAAACATGTTACACAGCATTCCCATGTTATCTTATGGCCAAGATAGCCTTTCAATAGTGAGAACGAAATTGACAGTATTTCACTATCAGGACATGTTACCCACACTAGTACATGTCCTACCTTTTACATACATTGCACCCTGCCCAGGGGGGTACTTGGGGCCTACCATGGGAGTGTTCAATGTGTGAGAAAAGGGAAGGGTCAGGCCTGGCACGTGTGTACACTGGCCAGGACAACATGACAGTTCACAGACTGCGCAGGGGCACTGTGGTGGCAGGCCTGAGACACAATTTTAGGACTACTCATGTGGGTGGCACAATCAGTGCTGCAGGCCCACTAGTAGCATTTGAATCACCAGCCCTGATATACTCTGTGCACTTTACTAGGAACATACTGGTAAGACAAATAAGTCAATCATAGATAATTAATTAAAATAAAGGGTAGAAGAAGCAAAAGAGTTTGGGGATAACCCTGCAAAAAGGGCCATTTCCAACAGTTTGTACACCAAAATTTATAAAGTGGTACAGTTCAATATATTAGATATGGCCTCCTTGATATGGATTCCCCTAGCTATTTACCTCCTATAAGTCTTTCAACAGAGGGTCACCTGTATAGGTTTCTTACTGTCGAAATGGGGGAAGGAGGTTAGCTCCTGGGCAAATTAAGGGTAGGCAAATTTATGTTTTCTCTCTTTTTTTCTCACTCTCTCTTGAGTCTGTCTAAGCTGTCTAGGAAATGGCCATGAGACATTTAATTGGCTATTCAGGAATACTGTTTTAAAATTGTTAGAATTAATAAAATGATTAAAAATATGCCATGTTACTGCCATCCTGTATGAAAGAATGAGTAGAACAGATTGATGTTGCCTTATTTGACCTTTAAGGGAACTGTATAGTGGGGGTTCCTGTTCAAAAATCTCAGGAGACAACACCATTATTGTTTGTTATTCTCATGCTATATATATATAATTTTGCAAAGGCATCACTAGTCTTTTATTAGCTAGTCTGTGTAAATAAGCTGACAGCCCTTGTTAGAGCTGATGTTGCATAGTCCGGATCGTGAAAAGTAGAATGCAGGAAAGACGCCCATGTGATCCTTAGCAAACATTTTGAAGGAAAATATTGTTTTATAGGAGTTTGTTTGTCACAACATGTTCTGCTGGAGAAATTTATGTACCCCCTATGTTGAGTTTTTTTTTAGTTATTTATGAAATAAGAATCCCTGTTAAATTAGCAGTTTTAGATTTTCCTGCTGCACCTATAACATGAAAGCATGACCCTAAGTGTAAAATGTAGGTGCTTTTATTAAGAGAAATCATTTTAGAAGTGTCTGCAGTCCTGTACAAGTAGTGCAAGGTTCATAAGTAGAAGTGTAGAAAATGTCCTTTTTCTTGAGGTTCTTCAGATGAATAATATAGGAATACACAAATGTAAGGATTTAAAGTATGTCTGTATTGTTTTTCTTTTTCCTCAGAATTTAGTAAATGAACACAGACTTCCTTGGCTGCTTGGGATTGGGAGAAACAAATCAAATCGTGTAACGTATTACTCTTGTCAGTTCACCAAAAAGTTCCTTTTATACTTGCCAATAGGTCTAGGGTGTTTTTTACTCTCAGATAGATGAAGTGGTTCTTGGGTGCCTTGCTAATGTATGGGGCGCCCCAAGACTAAGGAAGTATTCTGAGACTAACCTCTCTGTTGATAGATTATTTCTGTGCCTTGTCTAAAGACCTTTTGTTCTGTCCACCAATAGATATTTGCTGCCCTACAACCATTGCCAGAGGGGCCCGGACATCAGATCCAGCCTGGGAGTCAGCGCCAGTCCAGCTTGAAGCCAAGGTGAAGATAACCAGCACAGCCGTTGCTGGCAACTAGGACCTCAGTGAAGGTAGAAGGCCGGAAGCACTGGGATGTGAAGTGTGTACCTCTGCCACTGTCTTGGGCGAAAGACGGGGTCACAAATCAGGATGGAGAAATCTTTGTGTGGATCCAGTTTTTGATGCCCAGCTGAGTCACAGACCGACAAGGGCGACAAGGAGGCTTTTGCTTGAGGTGACCCCCTTTCAAACAAGGGTTGCTTCACATATCCCAGCATCAGGCCTTTGAGTCCTGGTCCCCAAGTGAATGCAAGTTTGCACCTCTGTTTGTTGATCAAGAGATGCCTGAGCACACTGGGTACAATCTGTGGCCCCAACAAAAGAGCAGTGCGCCAGCGGAGCAATACAGGAGTTAGGGAAGGACTTGAGTTTAGGGTACAGGTGCTGTGCCCTTGGTGCCTGTTAGATTAAAGTGAAGAGAACTGGTGCACTGCCTGAGACACTGGACAGGATCGTTGAAAGACTTTTTCTTCTCAATCTGGGCCGTGATTGTTTTCTTGAGTTGCAAGTTGTGCAGCTCCACTGTGGGAACAACAAGAGCCTGCCTGTGAGGCTCAGACGGACACAGGGAGAAGACTCCCTCTGGCTGGTTGTACAGCGGCTTCAATTTCCCAAGGACTCTTTTTTTGTTAATAATGTACCCCTTTGGTCGTCCCATTTTTGAGGAGGAGCAGCCCTTTGCGGCTCCTCGTCCTAATTCCTATGGCCCTGTGTGGTCCTCCTGGTCCCCTGGAGCCAGGATTGTTTTTGTAATAATATGTCTGACTGCTTTAATATTTGTATTAGGAATAATGTTTATTCTGCACGAGAAAAGTGCATCTGAGCAGTTAACAAATGTTACTTTACTCTTTCCTTGAGTATATTAATTGATACTCCAGCCCTCATAAAAGGAACACTGGAAAAGTCTATTGAAAATGTTTTTATTAGGTATGTGCTGTTGGCTATTCTGAAATTGAAATAGATGGTCACTGAAATACATCAGAGCCCTGAAACTTAGAATTAGACTAGATGGTTCTGGGATTTGCTTTCTGCTTAGGGTTGGAAAAATATTGAGATTTCTGTTTGTGATAATAGTCATTACTCTCTCCTGCTACCTGTATGACCCAATGCTCTGTTCCCTTTGTACTCCTGCTTATACCTTATATATACCCGCTTAATGAAATGTTTAGAATGAAAAATGCCCACCTAGCAATAGATTAGGGATATTGATGAATTTATGAGAAGAAAATGTGCAAATTATTTTCTATGTTCTTTCTAGATCATAGGAATGTCTTTAGTTCATGCTAAAAGGACCATCTGTTAAAGATTACAAGAATCGCTGTTAGCATGAGCTGAAAGCCATTTTGTACTTGGCAGCCATTTTAGTTAGCCATGTGCTCGCCATGTGCTTTCTCCCTCTTGCAGAGTCTTGCGCATGCTCTGAAGGGCCTAGCTGGTAGAATGCACCTGCTCCTAGTATAGAATTGTCAGGCTATTCTTACTGATGTAAGCAGTTTAGTCTCCCCTCCCACTTTGTGGAGCAAGCAAATTTTGCATACCCATATTAGTCAATAAGCATGCTTGTATGTGCCAGGACCTCCCCTTGATTTTATGCCGACTATGTAACAAATGCATATATAAGGACCCTGTTCTCTGTACTCCTTAGACTGTCTCATACAGTGGCCTGAGGGTATTGTATTTGACACAGTCTCCCTCATTTGAAGTTAATAAAAACGTTTTTTATTTAACAGCTTCCGTGCCAATCTCTTCTTTGTTGGTTTTAAGGACCAGGTGGATCAGTGAACCCCTAAAAAGGTTTTTATTTCTACACGACATGCTGAGAATTCTGTGAAAAAGCGAGAGCAACAATTAGAACGACTGCAGGACAGTCATTATCTGCACCTTAAAGGGTTGGAAAGATTTAGACAGGGACGGCAGGCTACAACCTCTATTTAGGTCGGTCTCTTCTACAAGGAGGAACTTAGGAGAGGAAAAAAGGTTGGTGTTATGACACTAGTCATAAGAGGGGGGAACTGATAGAGCGCTTACAGCACTCTAAATTGTAGGGATGCACTATACTCCTGAGAGAAATGTATTCATATGTATTTTTGTTGTGTGAAATGTTTTATGATTAGTAAGATGCATTTATTCACGTCATATTAGCATTAAACATAGTGAGCACATTTAAGTAGGATTTTGCGTGTATTAAAAGTTATATAATTCCTGTATGTGTAATGTGCAGGATGAAATTATATTCGTGCAATGTAACTGTGTTCAGTTAAGCGATTTAATGTGTAGGCCCAGATTGAAGGTTGTTGTGAGTTTCGTTTCTCCTTGGATTGCTCAAGAATTAATTAAATAAGTTTTGTTATGCTCGAAGACAGTATGTTCTCATCCTACTGCAGGTGCAGGAATTCGACCTCGTTATTCTTAGATTTAAGGAGATACCTGGATTGTCTTTGAAAAAACTGCAAGGCGAGAAGGGAGGACACCTTCGTGCTTGGTCTATCTGGGAACCAAGGCCACTGGAAGAAGAGTTGAATGTAATTAGAGCTTCTGTGGAAACTTACTGAAAATTGTTGCAAGTGGAAAAGTTTAACACATGACGTATTGTGGGTTGAACATTGTCTTTTTGTATAATGCGCAGGGACAGATTCGGGAGACTTCTGCCAGTTTTCGTCGGAGAAGGAGCATCTTAGAGCGAGCTCCATAGCTTTAAGCTATCAGACTCATCTGACGTGAGTACTTCTTAGGAAGTCAACACGTGCTGACACCTTTGGGATATGATACAAGGGAAATAGGTAGGAACCTTATTGAGAGCAGAGTCGGGAAAGATTTTACTCCTTCTTAAATGAAAAGAGAATTGGATTCCGCTTCTATTCTTTGCTGTATTTTGATTTTGGAGTTCATCATATTATGCCTTCTGGGCCGAATGACTTATATTCGTAAAATCGGCTCTGTATTGATCTTTTTGTACCTATATACTCTGATATTGAGGTGTGTTTATATTCAATTATTGTTGGCCTTATAATAAATCCACAAATCTTACATTTGGAGTCTGTGGTCTTTAAAGCATGCTTAAATTGACAGTATAATCTTGAATCGTTTTATCCCCGCTACCACTTTTAGCAGGTAAATAAAAGATCATCAGCATTAAATCTAGTAGGGAAGGAAGGAGTAAAGGTTGGCGTAATCACCTTCACATCACATATTTGAATCTTGGTAGGTCTGATAAAGTCTTTTATCCTGCTGAGAGTGATAACAAATCTAGCATAATGTTGGATAGCATCAATGCACACTATTTAAAATGCTAGGCTGAGGCATTACATTGCAAAAAAGAAACATCTTTCCAGTTATCTGTAATGTTTTGTGTGCTCTTGACTGTATCTTGCAAAATTATCCCAGATAGTAAAATAGTTCAGGGTGTTGAGGAGCCTCTCGCAAGTATTAGGCTTTACGTGGTCTGAAAGCTCAATCTGCTTTTCATCCTTCTCAGGTTTGCAAAACGAGTACCAATAAGTTACGGGATATTAATTTGAGGAAAAGAAGTTGCTGTGCTGCTTTGATGGCGTGGAGAAAAACTGCAAATGTGTAAAGTATGTGGTAGAAACTAGAATGGCCTAGAATTACAAATGAAGGTTACTCCAGTGAGCATAATTAAATAAAACTTTGAAAACAATAAGGAATGAAGTCATGTCAAAAGCAACTTTCTGATGGGGGGCGTAGCTTAACTGGTCAGGATGGCAGATGGCATATGCTCATCGATATCCGCTACAACCCAACTACTGGGCCCGGCTCATGCAGTGAGCCGCTCTGCTTCACCGGACCCAGCAATGGAGCTTGGCTGGCTTTCCTCCCCAAGGCGATTTCACAGACCCCCGGTGCCCATGGACAGAGATGAGACGGCAGCCTATGCCCGAGGACCGGGCCTGAAAGGAGAGACTATGAGGCCACTTGGGCCATGAGACACCAGAAGAAGCCCCCCCCCCCCCAAGCGGATCCTGCGGGAGCCATGTGGTGAGGACCGGTAGCTGCGCAGCGCTGGTGAGCAGAGGCCCAAACTGACCAGCGCGAGGTGCGGCCATCCCTGTGGCGACGACACGGGCTCCTGCCCTCTGCGCTGCTGGGGAGAGCTCGGACCCACTTTTTTTCTCCTTCCCACCCTCCCCTGCCACCCTTAAAAGATGCCCATTATGGGCTCTGCAGCGATGCTGGGGAACTGAGTGTCGACACGCTGCAAGAGCGGCTCACCTCATAAATCCAGAGGCGGCCGGATCACTGTGACGGTGAGGCGGCCCTCCGGCTTGGAGGTGGGTGTGGCTTGACCTGGGAGGGTTGGGGGGTGCACAAAGGATCACTATAAGCCCTCTTGCCCCCAAAGACGCCTTGTAGAGAGTTGACACTGCTGGTGGTGGGGCTCCTGTTCCCCGCGACCTCCCTGTTGAGACTACACTCACTCCCCCTTTGCACCTGCATGGTTGCCCACGGTGGTGACAGAGACAGCTATCACCTGGGGGCTGCAAAAGTATTAAGACGGGGGCCTGGACTTACACTAATCAGCCCTCACACTTTGTGACATCAGAGGCGCCACCACTGCCTGCCACCTTTTCTCTTGGGGGCCCGGGGGAGCTGGAGGCCTGTGCTCTCGCATCCCAGCTGTAGACACTGAACTAAAAACTCCTGCAACACAAGCCTCCCGTGACCCTGCCTCTACCCAGGGACCCCTGAGCGCACAGCCATGGGCAGATTGAAGTCAGCGGCGCCGACACAGATGCACATAGTGGCCGACCCCCCCCAACTATTGTACCGGACAACCCTCTGCCAGGGGACACGCAATGGCCTCCTGCACCCGCAGCCGACAAACTGGGCATGGTACTCGCCGCCATAGAGACTTTCCAGATTTCCATGTAGACTAAACTTGGCTCCCTGGTGGCTGAGTTGAGTTTCTTGCATGACGACCACAGAAAACTTGTAGACAGAATCACAGACGGGGAGAAAACACTGGCCTCGCTACAACCACAAGCCACAGACAATCAGTGCACTCTCCAAAACCTTCATGGGTTAGTGTAGACACTTGAGGAGAGGGCAGAAGACGCAGAAGGACGCTCTTGTAGGAGCAACATCCAAATACTGGGTCTACCAGAGGGAGTTGAAGGCCGTGATCCACTGGCATTTCTAGAGACCTGGTTCAGATGATTTGTCTCCACGTCAGACCTTACCCCTTTCTTCTCTCTAGAGAGGTCCAACCAAGACCCGCCCGCTGCCCCCCCCCCACCCGAGAGCCCCTCCACATTCCATCTTGGCCAAGCTCCTTGTGAGAGGCTGGCCTGGTATGTGATGTCCACTTATGTAAGTGGGCACCCTGCACCAGTCCAGACAACCCTTGTGGTGATTTAAGAGGTCTTAGGCAACCTTAGAAAGCTCTCCAAGTGGTAGCTGTGGAGAGCAGCCTTCAGGCTTAGTCCAGAAGGAGTGTAAAGCAGCTTGTTTTACCAGAATGCAATCTTATAGGTATAGGTTAAATGAAAAAGAACCACACAAGGTATTTATAAATAATATGTATTTATTATATAATCCTCACTAACACATACTGATATCCCCTACCCGGAGATATGCACAATGCACACAATACTTTGCATAGAAATCACGTAAATAGCACAAAACACACAGTGGACCCCAGGGGGGGACCAAACCATATACTAAGAATGTGGTATAAGAACCACGACTCGTGTCAAGACAATGTCCAGAGGACGTAGAAGTGCTGGGGACCCAAGGAACCAGTGGCGGCTGGTGATTGCAAAATGTGGTGTGCCGGTAGGGTAAACACAGCTATTCATTTTTACTCAACTCAATAGTCTTCTTTTTATCGACCTTAAGAGGATGAAAGGCTGAGTGGGGAGCTGAAGTTCAAACCATGGGGTTAAAAACAGATCATCAGCCTTGTCGGAAGGCTTAGTAGATGCATTAGTCCAATGAGCCTTCAGACCCAGCTAAGAGGCAAGAGGACTGTGAGGGACTCAATTTCCTTCAAACCTTCACCAGTATTATCAGTTTAAGCTTAGCACCATTTCTCATCAACTCACATTCAGCCCTCCACCCATACACTCTCATTCCCCCACTGAACCAAAAAACACCCATCCACACACTCACCAATTCTGCCATTCACCCTCTCACTCATACTTATTCACACACTCAATCATGCATTTTCATCTACCCTTCCACTCATTCATCTACTTCACACTACCTCACCCACTCACTCTTGTACTTTCATTTATTAAAATATATGATTGTAGGCAGCAGGTTATATTTCAGTCAATTCATGGTGTTTTAATGAGCTTTGTCTACCGACCGTATCATGCTTATTCATCCACTCAGTTACTTACTAAACATCACTCACTAACCTATATGCATTCAACAATTCATTCACTTTCACCCACCTTACATCAATGACCTACCCACTCATATCCACCCATGCGCATTAAGGTTCCCACTATCATTCACCCAATTTATATAACCAGTCATCGTATTTACCTACACACCCAGTCAACCCTCCACATTCACTAACTTTGCTAGTGCTGGTTTGATTCTCCCTGCAGGTTCCATCTAGATGACCCACTGTCCCAGCAATAAGCAAATATAACCTGCACTGGAGATAAAAACAACCACATGTATTTGTGGCAGTAAAGAGTTTAAGGCTGACCCCATTGGTGCAGCAGAGGAAAGAGAGCAGCAGTTAGAAAGGGAACGAAAAAGAGATGGGAGGGAATAGATTTTTACTTTCTGCTCCCATCTTACCTGTCTTTGTTTTTGAGGCAGCTGCTTATCTGGCCATGCTGCTGGAAAAGGTCACGTCACCACAGCACGATCGAATCTAGGACCATGTGCGCACTCGTACCGATTATAATTAGGCTCCTTTTCTGACTTAAGATACAAGAAATAAAAGGTAACCTGACACCACAGACTGGCGAAATATGTTTGTCTGTGGCGTCTTTCACATGCTTCCTAAGTCCACCCTTTCCCATCACATCACAGGGTGGGTGTGGTCAGTGAAGCTTGCGGAACACACCTCACCCTGTGGGGAGATGGTAAAGGGTGGAGTTACTACTGCTGAGTGGCAATCAGACTTGAACAGCTCGGGCTTGGAAGCAAAACGCCCAAGGCTGTTTTTAAGCGGCGCTCTAGGGGAAGGTAGAGAAATGAGTTTGACGTCACAGCGCTGTGAGGAAAAGGCAAGGGCTGTGCGTGGGTAAGCCCTAACCGTGCTCAATCAGGCACCTGCACACGCAGGCGCAGAAGGCCTTCTAAAAATGCCAAACGATAACTACTTTTCGGATCTTCATTTTACCGTTGTTTAGTTAAATAAGCTTATAAAACAAAGCATAAAAGGAGTGGGGGTGCAGCCTCTGCGCCCTTATACAGTAGCCGCTGCTGCAAAGAACCACCCAAGGTAAGTAGATAGGGACCCCACAGAGAGCGTGTGCAGTGTGAGAACATGATTGCGTTCTCTGTAGAAATCAACGTGTTAGTCACGGTTGCAAATTTAAAGATTAAGGACCCTTCCCATTGACCCTGAAGAAACCCAGTGGAAGACAGAAGCTTGGAGAGCCACCCCGCCCGTGGATACCCTAGTACCCACGTTACCTACACCAGGTAAGCCGGGTGCATAGGTGCGAAGTGATGTCGGAAACCGCTGTCGAACCAAATGGAGGACTTCAGGAAAGTGCCGCTGCTGGAGAAGGAGAAAGTGTCCGGTGGAATCCGAAGGTGGATTCTAGTTGAGAAGTACCTGCAAGCAGAGGGGACAGAGTCTATGTCACTCGGGTGACCCGGATACCTGGAAGATGAATGCCCACCAATGTCGGGAGTTGCAGGAGAGTTGACGGTGACCTTGACTCTGCAGCTGTGAGGACCAGGCAATGCTGTGGAAGACCAGGAGCCGTTTACGAGATGTCCCACGTCGGATGTCGAGAGTTGAGGGGTCGGTGTCCGTCAGGAGCACCTACAAGCCTTGGCAACTGCAACCAACTTGGAAGTCGAAGAAGGTGTAATGTCGGGACCAGCAAGGTCCAGGGGACTCGCCACAAGCAGGTGAGTCAGGGCAGGCCCAGAGCAATCAGGGGAGCCCAAAGTTCAAAGATGACCCTCAGCAGGACCCACAGGCCGGAGGGTACTGGAGTCGCAAGAGGACCTCGAACAGCTCACCAAAAGATGCAGGCCATGGTGCAAGCAAAGTGGGGTGGGCAAAGATTTTGGTCACTGAAGATGCTTGAGGTTGGGGCTACTTGGAGCCCGAAGATCTTGGTGGAAGGAAGCCAACAAGCCTTTGCAACGGCAAATCGACGCGGTGCACAGGGGTTCGGTTCCTGCGGCTCCGATGAGGGATACTGGCCTCAAACTTGGTGAGAGGACAGGGCAGGCCTCGAGGGACGAGTAGAACCACCACCTGTGTTGTTGAACCTTTCGGAGTCTGTAGGAGCTCAGGATCAGCAGACCGGTCAGCTTAGTTGCAGTACCTGCAGATGCAGGGAAGTGACTCCTTCACTTCAAGGGAGATTCCTTCAGGTGTCCTGGATGCCCACAGGCCTTGGAAGGTTCCTGTATGGAGACAGGCACAGATGATGCAGCAGATGAGCAGGGGGACGAAGTCGAGCCCAAGCGAAGTCCAGAGTGCCCAGACGGTTGAAGTGGTGCCTGAATTGAATCGTGCCCCACAACGAATCTAGGGCCCTACACCCAGGTAAGCCCTTAAGTACCCTAAAGAAAGGGTTCGGACGATTCAGGGGACCCTCTCAGGGGAGGGTTTGGACAGGGGGGAGGTTACTCCCAAGTCCTTTGTCCAGTTTTGCGCAGAGCGGGAGCCAACGGCTACCAGAGCTGGTTTGAACTGGACTATGCAAGGAGGGCACCAAATGTGCCCCTCACGCAGACTGAGTGGCGCTTGCAAGCGCACCCACCCGGCCCCAATACACTAAATCCTGTCTGGGAGGTGGTCACACCTCCCCGTGTCAGGATACCTATTGTTCTGCCTTCCCCTGCTCGAACTTAGCTCAGCAGCTGGAGGGCAGAATTGTGTCTGTGGTCGGCAGCAGCAATGTTGTTCTGTCCGGGTCTAGAAGACTGGCACCAGGAGCACTGAGAGCCTAACGGAGGCCCATTCCAGTGCTTGGAATCATACCTCCCACACCGTTTACGGTGTGGAGGTATGATTCCAACATGTTTGATACCAAACATGATAGGATTCGTTTCAGCCAATTTCGAGATGGTCATCGCGTAATTACGCGGAGCCCCTCTATATAATATATGACTGTCTCACTTACAACCTGGGAGAATGGGCTTCGTAGGGGTGTCCTGCTCATGCAGGGGCACCCTCACACTTAGAACCAAGCACCCTGCCTTCAGGATTGATAAGGCCTGCTATAGGGGTGACTTATAGGTTTTAAGTGCAGTGACCTTAGATATAGGAAACTGTTATATCTTGTCTCTGTGGAGGAGTGTCGCTTTACACTGCCTGCTTCTCAGGTTGTGTGTGCTGCATTCCACCACAGAGTTCTTGGGTTGCTGGGTGATGGAGCTTCTTTAAGCATTCTTAGAATGTATCTATTTAAGAGTGTATGACAGTTGTTTTATCCTTGTTCATGGTGGAGTTCTTGTAACTGTCTCCACAACCATGTAGTTGTATAATAAACTCTTCTACTTACGCTGGTCTCCCGAAACTTACTACAATTTATTGGCGACGATCCAACTACACGGACGAACTTTCAGCGTGCTGTTTCCCGTCTTCCTCTGGTTACTTAGCGATGATTGATGTACAAGCTCGTCACGCAACTCAACACGCTGCCTCACTCAGCTTCGTTTTTCTTCAGCTACGACCTGTTCCGGTATACGCAAGTTGACTTTCTGTTTTGGCAGATTAAGGTGAGAGCGTGACTGTTCTAAGTTTCCCGTTTCCCTGGAATCCACATGTCCATCCGATCATCCGTGTTCGTGACTTTTGGTTCCTAGTGGCTGATGTTTTCCGCCGTAACTGTTCACGTCCTGTGTAATTTCTCCATTGCTTAGACTCTTGTAGCACTCGGTTTTATATCCCGTGCTCTGTTGGAGTCAGGAGTTTTGGAGATTTCAGTTCGTACACCGTTCCTGCTGTACTGTGCACAGTTTAAGTTCTATCCTTGCATGCGTATATTTCAACTCTCATCAAACTACGCATTAACAGTTTGTTCGCAGGAAGCATTTTACGGGTTACCTAGCAACGTCATTCTGCGTGTCAGCGCCGACACGCACGGCCATTTTGTTAAATACTAATTGCCTCACAAGGAATAACCTAGCAACGGGATCGTCATTGTTTTCAACATTCATTCTGCTTGTCAACGCCGACACGCACGGCCATTGCCTTCAATTTTTACTATTCAACACTGTATATTCTATTACGTGCTCATCTACGAAACTGATCATTTTTACAAAAGACTTGCATAACACAGTCTTCAACGTATTTTGCCGATTTGCACCGTTTTCGCTTTTGGAAACATATTTCCATTTTCAATTTGTGTGGATCACGGTGATTCACACACCTAAAAGGAGGATTTATAGTATCTGCACATTTTCCTTTTCTTTTCCCATTACAGTTGTGTAACCTCAATTGTTCTAGTAGAGTTGGCATCTATTTGTCATTTTAAAACCTACATTTATCAGATCTTAACCTTCAGTCTTATACTTGGTTTCACATAATGTGTACTATGCAATTTGTTACACCACCACCATCATTTTTAGACAAACCCGGGGAACCACCGGTGAGGTGGGAGGTTTGGTTTGATGCATTCGAGACCTATTTGGGGGCTATAGGAGCTTCTAGATTTTGCGCAGAAAGGAAAAAATGTTTATTATTACACTCTCTGGGATTCGAAGGGAGATCCATTTTCAAACATCTCCCTGAGATAGTAAGAACTGAAGGGGACAACATTGATGAATATCAAGAAACTCTCATTAAGTTAAAAATAGATTCGATAAACAACCAAGTCTTGTAGTTCTTCGTCATAAATTCTTCAAAAGAAAGCAAAACGATGGGGAAGATGTTGATGCCTATATTTCTGTTTTAAGAAGGCTAGCTGCAGTATGTCTATTTGAAGGATTCACTGATCAATTGATCCGTGATCAATTTGTTTGTCAGGGTAGGGAGAAACAAATTAGACAAAAACTATTAGCAATGGGGAATCCTTCATTAGAAGAAACCATTAAAGTTGCTAAAAGCATTGAAACTTCTATTCTATCATTAAAGGAACTTGAAGATAAACCTTCCGAGGCTATAGGTGCTGCTGGGGTTAGTAGGCTCTAAACAGAGAAATGTTCGTACCAATAACAACATCACAGTCAAGAGCAAAGCTAGTAATACTTTCCTGAGTAACAGCAATACTTGTATAAGATGCGGTAACCCTCCACATCCCAAAGGTGGGAAATGTCCTGCAAACAATGTTGCATGTAATTATTGCAAAAAATTGGACATTTTGCTAAAGTTTGTCTAAAGCTTAAAAATTCTAGAAAATCTACTGTCTGCACTGTTGAATCTGGAGATGATTCAGACACTGAAGTTGTTTCTGTTGTTACAGATGATCTAGAATGTTATCAAAAACCACTAATGCTGTTATTACCGGTGATCCTTCCAAGTGTGTGGACCCCATTGCTGAGGTGTGTGTTGGTGGAAAAACACTTAATTTATTGGTTGACTCGGGGGCCAGGATCACCATGATTACACAAAAATTATTCGAAGAAACTTGGGGTGGAAGAGAGTTAGAACCACCTGACCGGTGTCCTGTATCGTATGAGGGACGCCGCATTGAACTACTTGGTTTTATTGAAGACGAAATGGAATTTAAGGGTAGGAAAATAAGGCGAAAAGTTTATGTTGCGGTTAAAGGTCTCAACATTCTGGGGTGGTTTCATCAGGGACTTTTGGAATAATATTGAAACCAGGCACCTCTGAACAGATTGTGATTGCCAGTTGTGATGACAGTGAACGGAATTGGAAGAGTAAATTTCCTTCGGTTTTTGGTGAGAAGTTGGGCAGAATTCAGGGATTCAAACATAAAATTATAGTTAAAGATAATGCAATCCCAGTGAAGCACAAACTAAGAGGGGTCCCATTCAGTGTGAGAGATGATCTTGATGTGGAGCTGAAGAGTTTGTGTGACAAAGGGATCATTGAGCCCACAGAGTCGTCGTTATGGTTATCTCCTTTAGTTGTGGCCAGAAAACGGTGTGGACAGCTTAGGGTATGTGTGGACTTAAGGTCTTTAAATAAGGAGATATGGGTAGATTCCCACCCTCTACCAAATATCAATAATTTGTTTGCATGTATTAAAGGAGCCAAGTATTTTTCAAAGCTTGATCTGGCATGTGCATATCACCAGATAGAGTTACATCCCGACTCACGCCATCTGACAGCATTCGTTTCTCCTCTTGGTACATTCCAATACCGACGGATGCCTTTCGGTCTAGCATCCGCCGCTTTGGTGTTTCAGAGGGTTATGCAAGATATATTGAAGGGAATTGACGGAGTTCTGGTTTTCCAAGACGATGTTTTAATTTTTGCTAAAGATGATTCCTCCCATGATGCCACTTTATGTAAAGTTCTTGAAACTTTTCAAAGAAAGGGGGTTGTTTTAAAACCTGAAAAATGTAAAAAATGTTGTACTGAGGTGGAATATTTGGGCCATTTTCTTACTCAAGAAGGTGTCAAACCCAGACAAGGTTTACTTGAAGCCATAATCAATGCACCCGCTCCTGTTGACAAAACCGGGGTTAAATCCCTTTTAGGTTTGTGTGAGTATTATTCTCGCTTTGTTCCAAACTTTGCCACCATTGTTCGTCCCATTAGCAACTTACTTAAGAAAGGTGTTAAGTTTTGTTGGTCTCAAGAATGTGTTTCAGCATTTCATCTTGTTAAGTCTTTGTTAGGTAAAGGTGATGCACTCAAGTCTTTTGATCCTTCTGTTCCTTGTTGTATCACTGTTGATGCAAGTCAAGTGGGTCTTGGAGCTATTTTGGCACAAAACAGTGGTGACCGTGAAGACACAGTGGCGTTTGCATCTAGAGTTCTAAGGGATGCTGAAGCACAATATTCAGTTATTGAAAAGGAGCTTCTAGCTTGTCTTTGGGCAATTGAAAAGTTTCGCCCGTATATTTGGGGTAAACGTTTTAGTCTTTTCACAGACCACAAACCCTTAGTATCTATTCTAAGTGCTGGTGTTAATAAATGTTGTACACCCAGGATTTTAAGGATGGTGTCCAGGTTATTACAATACCATTTTGATATTTCACACATTGCTGGTGGGAAGAATAGTCGAGCTGATTTTCTGTCTCGTTTCCCTCTAAAAAAGGATGAGAGTGATGATGTTTGTTTTAATGATTTGTGTGAAGAAGATTATGACGATTGTTTTGTAGCGGCTTTAGATCTACCTGAACCCGTTGTGAGTTCTGAGGAGGAATGGAAGAATGCGCTAAATGATGATGACTTGCTTCAACAAGTTTTTGAATTTGTAAGGAAAGGTTGGCCTCGTGAAAAAGCTTTGTCTCCTTTGTTACAACCTTATTGGAAAGTTGAGGGAGAAATTTCCATTGAAGATGGAGTTTTGTTGAGAGGTGATAAGTTTATACCTCCTCATAGTATACGTCCCATCATCATTAAACATGCCCATGAAGGGCATTTAGGAGTAACACTTACCAAACGACGAGTTCGAGAAAATTTTTGGTGGCCTAAAATGGACGGTGAGATTGAAGACATTGTCACTAACCGTTGTGTTTGTGGCGCTTCCGACAAGAGCTTAAAGTTGGTGACTCCGCCTTTGTTGCCTATCGAGTGTCCTTCGGGACCATGGATGAAATTAGGTATTGATGTCATGGGTCCTTTTGACAATTTATCATGTGGGCACAGATTTGTTATTGTGCTTATGGACTACAGTTCTAGATGGCCTGAGGTCAAGTTTGTGAGAGAAGCTAATGCTTCTAATATTGTTACATTTTTGAGGGAGATATTTTTGAGGGAAGGTTTCCCTGAGACTCTTGTCTCAGACAATGGCACCCAATTTGTAAGTGTTGAGGTGGAGGATTTTCTTGTTTCTTGTGGAATAAAACATTCCAAAAGTTCTTTGTACCATCCTCAGACAAATGGCCTTGTTGAAAGGATGAATAGAGTGATTGGTGAGTGCATTAAGTGGGCTAAATCAGGGAATCATGATCTTGTCAAATCTGTAAACAGTATGTTGTGGTTTTATAGAACCACTCCACATTCTTCAACTAAAGTATCGCCGTTTGAGTTGCTCAGAGGACGCAAGGCCAACACCAGTCTCAAACCTGGATGGATGAATAAATGGCTCAAAGCTGGTTCTGATGTTGAAAAACTTATGGAGATCGTACGTGCAAATTTGTCTGAATCTCAAATGAAACAGAAAGTCTGGTATGATAATAAGAAATGTGTTAAAACTGTTCCTTTGTCTGTTGGTGACATGGTCAGGATTAAAACTCCCATTCATGTAAAAAAAAGGGGAGAGTAAATTTGGTAAACCTATTAAGGTTATTAAGATTGGTAACAATGCTGTTCAGGTCATGGGTGGACATTGGTGGAACACTTCCAAAATTGTCAAGGTAAAGTTTTCCACCAAGAGCAAATCTGATTTAGCTGGTGGAGATCCCGTCAGTGATGTTGGGGATGTTAAGGTTGGTCTTAGAAGGACCTCAAGAGTTCCTGTTACTCCCGAGAGGTTTCGGAAGTAGGGTGGGGGCTCGAGAGTTCCTGTTGCTCCCGAGAGTTTTCGGAAGTAATTATTTTTTGTGTACAGTTTTTTTTTGTTGATTTGTTTTAGGAGAAGGGAAGGTATATGTTATATCTTGTCTCTGTGGAGGAGTGTCGCTTTACACTGCCTGCTTCTCAGGTTGTGTGTGCTGCATTCCACCAGAGTTCTTGGGTTGCTGGGTGATGGAGCTTCTTTAAGCATTCTTAGAATGTATCTATTTAAGAGTGTATGACAGTTGTTTTATCCTTGTTCATGGTGGAGTTCTTGTAACTGTCTCCACAACCGTGTAGTTGTATAATAAACTCTTCTACTTACGCTGGTCTCCCGAAACTTACTACAGAAACCTATAACTTTCGTAAGTGGTGCTAGCAGCAGCTTACACAGGCTGCAATGGCAGGCCTGTAGTTATAGTTTGAGTGGTCTCCCTTGGGTGGCATAATACTTGCTTCAGCCCATGGGGGACCTCTGGGGTACCTATGCCCTGGGTACCTTAGTACCAGATACTAGGGACTGATACTAAGCTGTTGGTCCAACACATTTACTCTGGTAGAACACTTTTCATTTCACTAAGGCTGGCTTGATTTCTCCTTTTTACTTTAACAATTCGCAATTATGAATTCTTATATCTCCTATCCTATTTTCTCTTAGAATCACAAATAATCGTATCGCAAAGTGTGTATATTGGACTTTAAAAGTGCCCACATTTTTTCCTCGTACCTTTGGAAAGAGTTTTATTTCTTTTTTAGTTAGTTTGTAAACAGTCTGTCTCCAAACTGCTTTTTAATCATCTTCACCATGAGTGCTGATAAAGCTTATAACAGTGGCAACTCCCTGTGCACCAATTAACAAGTGATATTATTTCTCCAATTTTATAACACTGGGAGTAATACACTCTACCAGGTCTTTTTGGTATATAGAACTATTATTCCAGCTAGCTCGATTGCTTCTAATGTTAGCCTACACTTATTTGATATATTGTCCTATATATTTTCTCACATCTGACATCTGTAAAGCAGCTGCTCCGTGTTTTCACAGTGCAGGTGACAACGCACCTGCACTTTTGAAGGGGATTAGAGATCCCCTTGCAGCCGGGTGCAGTCAGTGACTGCACCCACCTGCAATGGGATGTCTGGGAGGTCCATGGGACCCTCTTTCTCCCCTCCAGAGGGCTGCTCTCAGGGGGCACACTGACAGTGCGCCACCTTTTAGTTGGCGCACTATCAGTGCGCCTCCAGAGAGCGTCTTTGCCTCTGCGCCCTTATCTGTAATAGGGCGCAGGTGCAAAGGGATTCCCTCATTTTTATGCAAATGAGGGAACGCCTCCTGAAGATAGCGCTGGTGCTTTATGTGCGCCAGCGCAATCGGTATTACAGAAGGGGCCGCACAAGCGTCTGCGGCCTCTTCTATAATACCAAAGTGCCCGTTGCGCCCCCGGGGCACTTTATGTAAAACGGCCCCACTGCAAAAGTGCATGTGCTTCTCCCCTAAACATGGTGACATTGGTGTATACATGATTGGCAAATTTAGTTTACCTATAAGGCCCTTGTAAAGTGGAATTACACATACCCAGGGCCAGTAATCTAAATGCTACTAGAGGGCGAGAAGCACTGGTAGCCTTTCCAGCCTGTCTCAGGCCTGCCAATGCAAGGCCTATATGTGCAGTTTACTGACACTTCGAGTTGGAATTTAAAACCACTTGCCAAGCCTTAAACTCCCCTTTTATTACACACGTCACCCCTAAGGTAGGCCTTTGGGAGCCTTAAGGGCAGGGTGCTGTGTAACTGAAAGGTAGGGCATGTACTTTTATGTTTTACGTGTCCTGGTAGTGACAAACAGCAAAATTCGTTTTTCACTACTGTGAGGTCTACTTCTCTCACAGGATAGCATTGGGAATTCCTCAAAACACTTTTAAGCTGTAATTACTGATTAGAAAGGAGTAGCTGCATCATGTTTCACATCTTTGGAATGGTAATAATAAATCCTCTTTACTAGTGAAGTTGTATTTAACATTACTGTTTTAGCAATGCCACTATTTGAAAGTGGACATTTATCTGCTGTACCTGCTCAATGTGCCTTGCAGCCTGTCTCCAATACACGTCTGGGATGGGTGACAGATACACTTTGTGCATTCCCTCTAGACAGCCACAAACACAGGAAGGGTGGGTGTGACAGAGACGTCATCTGCATTCATCTACATTCTGATAGCTCTTCCTGGGCAGGAAGAGGGAGGGGAGCTGACACACCTGAATAGACAGTGTCCTGTTACCACACAAAGGGCTGATTACCCCCACAGATAGCCTGGCAGACAGGACTAGGATGAAAGGAGACCTGTGCACTTCAAGGGCCTGCTTTGAAACCACCCCCACTTCAAAGGCACATTTGGGTATAAGTACTGGGGCTCTGACCCTATCAAGATAGTACACTACTGGACCTGTGAAGCACTCTGCCAGGAGTAAGGACAGCTGTGCTACAAGGATTGCCTCTTTGCCCGACTGCTGCTCTGAAGGAATTACTTTCTGCTTTGCTGAGCTGCCCTGCTGATTTCTGCCCTGCTTAGGACAAGAACTGGACCCATCTCACTTGAACCTAGAGTGACTCCAAGGACTTGCTGGCTTGCCTGCTGTTCTGAAGTCTCAGGGCCATCAAAGACTTCCTTCAACTCTGCAACAGCACCTTGACTCTGCCACCTGTGAGTCCTGCCCTGCCAACTGGTGCCAATCCAGTCCTGTTCTCTGGAAAGGTGATTTCTGCTGTCCAGAACCATCAAAATCGACGTAGTGACAGCTTTACACCAATAGGAACTGACACATTGCCTTTCGACGCAGGTGCCGATCGACGACATTGCTTCGGCGGACTGCACGGCTCGACGATGACGCAGTGTCTGCATCGTAAAGGGGTTCTTCATTGCCTGCACGGATCGGAACAGACGCATCGAAACTTCGATGTTGACGATTTGCTCCATCCAAGGTACTTTCTCAGCAGGTCCTGTGGGAGTCCTGTAGCCGGCCTGCCCTCCATCATGGTCAGCCTGAACTTTGGATTTTCCCCAGTCCAGCGCAACCTCAAGTAACCCCTTAGCGCTTTTGACTTCTAGGCACTACTTTTTGATTTATTCTTTAAAATTGTATAACTCCGGTTCTACCTAATTGGATTTTTGTCATTTTGGTCTTGTTCTACTCATAAAATTATCCTCTATTTTTCTAAACCTGTGAGGAGTATTTTTGTGGTGTTTTCATTGAGTTACTGTGTGTGTGTTGCACAAATACTTTACATATTACCTCTTTAAATAAGCCCGACTGCTCGGTGCCAAGCTAGCAGAGGGCGAGCACAGGTCATCCTCTAGTGTGTGTGTGTATCTACCATACCCTGACTGGGATTGTGGTCCCACCTTGGACAGGGGGAATACCTCTGCCTAGAGACCCAGTCTATAACACTGATCTAGTTCTGTTTGAGAGTACCACGCACATCCTGATCACTACCACTGCAACCTTACGGGGCCACAATTGTGCAATAAGTTTTGAAGATTTATTGGAGACCTAAATAATGCGGTGTTAATTGGTCAAAGTATCATATGCAAATGTTGTGAAATATGAAATTAACATAATTACATAATGTAACTTTAGAGCATCACTTTATATGGGGTAAAGATTAAAAATGGCTTTAGATTATAATATTCGTTGCTAAGGTTAACTTATGTTAAATTACATAGATTTATATAGCGCTGCGTATACCCGAAGGTGTCTTGGTGCTAATAGTAGGCAAAGTAACTGAACATGCTGTGAGGGGAAAGATTACAGGTTGAAAAGGCAGGTCTTGAGAAGCTTTCTAAACGCCAGCAGAGAGGGTGAAGATCTGATGTGGAGAGGAAGGGCGTTCCAGAGCTTAGTAGTTCTTACATGGAAGCTACTACCTCCCCATCTGGCTTTCTTAAACGTGGACAGAGTAACAGTATATGAACCCAAAGATCTGAGGTTCCTCTTAGGAGTATACCATGACATCAAATTTCTCAAAAATTCTGGACCTATGCCATGTAGGGCCTTATAAATGAGACAGAAAGTTTTAAATTTAATGCGGTTTCTGACCGTCAACCAGTGTAGTTCTTTAATGGCCGAAGTAGCAGACTGGTGTTTTGGCAAGTTTAGCAGGACTCTGGCAGCTGAGTTCTGCAGAACCTGTAATTTATTTAAGTATTGTTTCTGCAGATTGGTGTATAGGCCATCACAATAATCAATCCTAGATAAAATGAGTGAGGTGATGATGGTTTTCCTTGCACTAACTGGAATATAGGGCAGAATCTTTCTGATGATTTTTAGCATATTATAGGAGGTGGATATGATAGAATTAACTTGTTTACTAAGATTAAGTTTAACTTACAGAATCACTCCTAGGCTTTTAAGCTCAGTGGAGGGAGTGGGAAGTGTGCCCATCTCTGGTGGCCAGCAGTCAGGGGTCCAAAGACAGGGGTCATTTCCAAAAAGCATCACTTCCGTCTTTTTTGAGTTCAACTTGAGGCAATGCCTGCCCATCCAGATGCAGATTTCTTTCATACAGCTATAGAGCTGGGCACTCGTATTACTGGTTTTATTGGCCGCAGAGACCACAATTTGTGTGTCATCTGCGTAAGAGGTGAGTGAAAGACCAAAAGATTGAATCAGTGGAGCAAGTTCTGCCACGTAAAGACTGAATAACGAGGGGCTAAGAGAGGACCCCTGTGGCACTCTACACGGAAGTGAGAAGGATTCAGATTTCAACTTATCTTGCATCACAATATATTCCCTGTTAGATAAGAATGATCTAAATAGGTCTAAGGCTGCTCCCTTTACGTCAATGGTCTTAAGACGCAGACAAAATGTCGAGTGATCCACAGTGTCAAAGGCCGCCGATAGATCCAACAGGATCAGAGCAGCATTTCCTCCAGCATCAAGTGTAATTTTGAGTTCGTCTGTAGCTTTGATCAGTGCAGTCTCTGTACTATGGTCTGATCTAAAGACAAATTGAGTAGGATCTAGCAAGCTATTTTCCTTCATAAAATGTGTAAGTTGGGAATTCATGATATTTTCAACAAGTTTGGCCGGAACAGGAAGTCTAGAGATGGATCGATAATTGGCAAGAGTATCAGGGTTGAGGTTGGACTTTTTAAGAAGCAGAAGAATGCACGCTTTCTTCCATACTGAAGGAAAGATTCCTGATTGGAACATGGAGTTGAAAATGTTAGCTAAACATTTAGCTATAGGCTCATACGTTTGTTTGAGCACTGAGAGCGGACATGGATCGCTCAGAGATCCCGATTTAGTTACCATGATAAGATGTTGAACTTGCGTTGTGGAAACTTGACCAAAGTTGAACGTGTCAGCATGAGAGGTAGCGTTTACTGAGGTTTGATATGACATAGGGGCGTAGTTTCCTGATGTCCTGAAAGTGTTGTAGATAAGTTCTACCTTATTCTTAAAATAAAAAGCAAGATCGTCGCAAAAGGTTTGACTGCTGGTACATCCTTTCGCTGCGAGACTTTAGTTAGTTCATTATCACTTTAAAAAGTTCCCTAGGTGAGTTATTAGATTGTTCTGTTTGAGCTGTAAAATATTTAGTTTTTTCCTTGATCAGCAGATTTTTATATTTGGCCAGGGCAAATTTGTATAATACTTTTTCTTGAGTTTCATAATTATGCCTCCATCTTCTCTCCTGTTTTCTGCATCTTTGTTTTTCTAGGCGCAGAGCCTCTGTGTACCAGGGCTCGGAGGGCTTGGTTCTCTTGCCTTTAATGGATTTCCAAGGGGCAAATTTAATAAGGGCATGGTTAAGCCAGGACAGGTAGCTCTGGGCCGCCATTTCAGGATCAAGTAAAGGTGGGGGTAAATCGTCAAATAGTTAGGTCTGAAGATGGCTGAAATTTATGTTTTTCCATGGTCGGAAAAGGGTTGGACTATTTAACAAATTGGTACTTGGGATTATCTTTGTGTCTCTGAGCTCGAAAATAATGGTAGAGTGATCAGACCAGAGAAGAGGTAGAACCTCAGGGTTGGTGACCAAATCATGATTGCTAAAAATGGCATCTAGCGTGTGGCCAGCAATATGAGTGGGAGTCTGTATCATCTGAGTGAGCCCAAAGTTAGTCATAGTCTCCAGGAGGTCTCTAGAGTCTTTATCTTCCCTTTGGTTGAGGTAGAAATGTAAGTCTCCCAAAATCGTAAGTTCTGAGTTACAAATCAAACCCTCTGTAGGAAGGTAGGATCTTACTGCATAGTTACCCCCACTTTTTGCCTGGTGCTGTGCTGGTTTTTGACTAGTCTGACTGGAATCCTGCTAATCAGGACCCCAGTCTATCTGCTTTCTCCCTAAAATGTTATGACATGTACTTGGGTACACTCCAGATTGGATACTGGGGTACCCTTGTCAGTCCCTAGTATATGGTACACATGTACCCAGGGCATAGGTACCCCAGAGGCCTCCCATGGGCTGAAGCAGGTATTATGCCACCCATGAGAGGCCATGCAAAATGGAACTACAGGCCTGCCATTGCAGCCTGTGTAAGTTGGTGCTTGCACCACTTACTAAAGATAATAGGTTTGCTATATCTATAGGTCACTGCACTTAAAACCTATCAGTCACCCCTCTAGCAGGCCTTACCAATCCTGAAGGCAGGGTGCTTGGTTCTAAGTGAGAGGGCGTCCCTACATGAGTAGGACACCCCTGCAGCCTACGGAGTCCATTCTCCCGGGTTGTCAGTGCAGCAGCCATACATATAGGTAGAGGTGCATTATATGCTCGCGTAAAATGCTATCTCGAGAACGGCTGCACCTAAACCCCTCGTGTTTGGTGTCAAACATCTTGGAATCATACCTCCACACCGGTAACCGGTGTGGGAGGTATGATTACCTCCCTCAGAAGCAACCTTCATGAGGGCCCTGGTATTCCCGGTACCAGCTCGAGCAAGAGAAGGCAGAACAATAGGCATCCTGTCACAGGGAGGTGTGACCACTTTCCAGACAGGATTTAGTGTATTGGGGCTGGGTGGGAGAGCTTGCCAGCTCCTGAAAGTCTGCATGAGGGACACATTTGGTGTCCCTGTGCTTAGTCCAGTTCCAACCAGTCCTGGGAGCCAGTGGCTCCCGCTCTGGCGCGAAACTGGATAAAGGACTTGGGTGTAAACACCCCCCTGTCCTGACCTTCCTCTGGGAGGGTCCCCTGAATCTGTCCAACCTTCTCCCGTGGGTACAAAAGGGCTTACCTGGCTGGAAGACCTTAGATTCAACGTGGACAAGATTCTGAACAAGAAACCACTAACCTTCGACCGTCTGGACACTCTGGACTTCGACTGGGTCCGACTTCGTCTCCCTCTCCGTCTAAAGCTTTGTCTGTGCCTGTGCACCATACAGGCTCCTTGCAGGACCTGTGGGGCATCAGGGACAACTGAAGTATCTCCCTTGGGGTGAAGGAGTCACTCCCCTGCGTTTGCAGGCACCGTAACACAACTGACCAGTCTGCTGATCCTGAGCTCCTGCGGACTCCAAAGGCTCCAGCAACACAGGAGGTGGGTTCCTAAGTTCCTTGAGGTTGAGCTGCCCTCTCACCACGTTTGAGGCCACTATCCCTCGTGGGGACCGCATAACCCGAACCCCTGTGCACTGTGTACATTTGCAATTGCATCTGCTTGTTGGTGCTCCCCAACTTCGTGCATTGGGCTGTCGATAGCCCCAACCTCTGCGCACATTTCGTACAAAGGACTCCAGCCTCCTCGAACTCTGTGCCCTGTCAGCTGCGACTTTGTGAACCAGCTAGAGGTCCCCTCGCAACTCCTGTGGCCTGTGGGTCCATTTCAGGGACAATCCTTATCTTCTTGGGCTCCCCCAGTTGCTCCAGGCCTGCCTTGACTCCCCTTGCTGTGGTGAGTCCTCTGGTCCTTGCTGGCCCAGACCGTAACCTTCTTCGACCTTCGGGGGTTGCATTGCCAAGGCTTGTTGGTGCTCCCGCCTAACACCGACCCCTCAGCACTCGACATCCTTCGTGGGACAGCTCGTATTTGGCTCCTGGTCATCCTCGATGTCTCCTGGTACCTGCAGCTGTAGAGTCAAGAACTCCTTCTTCACACCTGAAGCACCCGACATTGGTGGGCATTCGCCAACCGAGCCCCTGGTCACTCCTGAGTGAGCAAGACTCTGTCCCCTCTGCTTTCAGGTTCTCTCCTTCACGAATCCACCAGCGTATTCCACCGGACACTTTTCATCTTCCCAACAGTGGCATTTCTTTGAAGACTCCCATTGAAAACGACAGGGGTTTCCGACTCCACTTCAGACCTATGCACCCGGCGTCCCTGGGATAGGTAACTCTGGTACTTCGGTATCCACGGGTGGGGTGGCTCTCCAACCTCCTATGTTCCAAAGGGTTTCCTCGTAATCCACCGGGAAGGGTCCTTTTTCTTTAAAACTGCAACCGCGACTCTCCCATTGAATTGTACGTAGCACGCGGTCGTGTTCTCAGACTGCACCCGTCCTTCATGGGGTCCCTGTTTACTCACCTTGGGTGGTTCCTTGGGGTCCCAGCGATTCTACACATTCTAGACATTGTCTTGACTCGAGTCATGGTTCTTATACCACTAATTTAGTATATGGTTTGGTCTCCCCGGGAGCCCACTGTGTATTAGTGCTACTTACGATTGTTTCTGTGCTATGGTATTGTGTACTTTGTGTTTATCTGCGTGTAGCAGATACTGTGAGGTATTTAAGGTGTTATAATAATAAATCTATATTCTTATAACTACTGTGTGGTTCTCCTTTCATTTAACCAATACAATAAGATTGCATTCTGGTAAAACAAGCTGCTTAACATTCCTTCAAGACTAAGCATGAAAGCTGCTCTCAACAGCTACCACTTGGATAGCTTTCTAAGGTTATCTTTGACCTCTTAAATCACCATAAGGGTTGTTTGGACTGGTGCAAGGTGCCCACTTTAATTAGTGGACAGCATATACCAGGCCAACTTTTCACATTGGTGTGCAGCGGTTGGGATTCAAGCCAGCATTGTTTTACCAGATAAATCTTTGTATTGATTAACTGAAAACCACTAAGTACTACGTACATATAATACTAGCTTAGAATAAGTAAGTTCTACTGAACTTAGGGTTGGGTAAGTCAAGGGTCTAGCACACCCTTTCTCCAACCTCAGAGAGTTTAGTTCCCACTACGGTAGGTAGGTGCAACACCTCACCACACTTAGTATGTCTTATAAAGGAGATGCCAGTGGCTCTCTGCCCTCTAGATACAGTGAGCTTCCATTCCAGGAATTGAAAGCCCTGTGTGCCTCTAGAAAGCTGAAGACAAGGAGAACAGCAAACACCCAACGCCTCATAGAGGCCTTACTGCTTGATGACCTTAGGAAGACCCCTGGGTCAGATGAACAGGAGAAAGTGGGTGGGGCAGGGAATGAGGACAGGTCAGGAGGTGACACCTTTTATGACCTGGACTCAAACCCTGGCCATGAGGATCAAGATGATTCCCCCTGGACAACTCAGATCTTCAGGGAGAAAGTGAGGAAGGCCAAAATGGCCCTCTCTTCACCCCTCCTGGAAGAGTGTAGAGTTTACCAAGGAGATCTAGATCTCCCTCTGCAGAGTCACATCACTCTAGACAGTCTGTAGGGACCTCCATCTCTAGGAGGGGGAGGCACCCTTTGGATAGGGAATACCAACTGCTTGACCTTGAGAAAGCTAGGCTTAGGCTCAGGAGAGGACAGTTGGCCCTTGACAAAGAGTCCCTAGATGTCCAGAAGGCTAAGAAAAAGTTGGGACTAGAGTCCCATGGTGGCAGCAACAGTGTCCCTAGAGTTAAGGAACCCCACTTTGACAATAGGAACCTGAGAAAGATTGTCTGTCCCTACCATGTTGGGGATGACATCCATAAATGGATAACTGCTTTAGAGAGGGCCTGTAAAGTTCAGAAGGTCCCTCAAGAGCAGTGGGCAGCTATCTTGTGGCTCTCCTTTGCTGACAAAGGTAGAGATAAGCTCCTCACTGTTAGAGAAGAGGATGCTGATAATTACTCAGTCTTGAAGAATGCTCTCATTAAGGATTTGGCTTAACCACTGAACAGTACAGGATTAAGTTCAGAGACACCCAGAAGGCACAGACTCAAGACTGGGTAGATTGTGCTACAAAAGCACTGGAAGGTTGGATACATGGCAGCAAAGTGCCTGACTATTTAGGATTGTACAATTTGATTATGAGGGAGCAGATCCTCAATAATTGTAAAAACCAGCTTTTGCACCAGTACCTGGTGGACTCAGATCTGACGTCTCCCCAAGAACTGGGAAAGAAGGCAGATAAATGGGTCAGAACCAGGGTGAAACAAAAGAATCAGGGTGGTGGTGTCCAGAAGAAAGATTCGTCCAAAGCCCAAGAGAAAGGTGGGGATAAATCTAAAGACAAGTCCTCTGAAGGGCCCCAAAAATCCTCCTCTGGGGGTGGGTCCCAAACTCCTTCCTCCCCTAACAAGAAGCCTTATTGTTTTGCCTGCAAGCACCAAGGCCACAGGAAAAATGATGCCAATTGTCCTAAGGCCAACAATAAGGAATATATTCCTCCAAACACTACTCCCATACCTCCTGGTACTACAAGTAGTAATCCCCCAGGTGGTGGTAGTGCACCCAAAAATGTAGTTGGGTTTTCATGGGGAACTGAGGTGGACCCTCGCCTAGCCAGGTCCCCCACACAGGCTACCTTAGTCTGTGATGGTGGCATGGGATTTGCCACTTTTACTGTCAGTCCCAATACCTTGGGCAAGTACAGACAGGAGCCTCTGATCAATGGTCAGAAAGCTGTAGCCTATAGGGACACAGGGGCTAGTGTCACCATGGTGACAGGAACCCTAGTGCCCCCACTTCAGCTTTTACCTGAGTTCAAGTACCAGGTGACCAACACTGATGGTGTGAGGACAGATCATCCCATGGCTATAGTCAATCTCAGCTGGGGAGGGGTCACTGGTCCCAAAAGAGTGGCAGTGTCCCCAAACTTGCCTGTAGATTGCCTGTTGGGCAATGATTTAGAAACTTCAGCCTGGGCTGAGGTAGAACTGAAGGCCCATTTAGAAATGCTAGTCCTCCCTGAGAGAGTTGGTGGGACCCCTAGGGCCGCAGTCCAACCACAGGAACATTTTGGAGTAGTGGAGCCTGAAACAATGACCCACTCTGCTCCACCAGAGAGCACAGGGGATCGAGAAAAGTCTTCTTCCGTCCAGACTATAGGTAAGGGTCAGCTTCCTCAGGGAACTGATCCTGCCCCCTGTGGAGGAACTGCCCCAGAGGTGGCCAGGCCTGTCCTGGCAGAACCACTGAGGGCAGGGGACATTTCCAAGGAGGTGCCCAGTCTGGAGCAGGTATCCTGCCCCTCTCTACCCAGCCTCAGTCAGCCTAGGGTGTGAGAAGTTGGCCTGGTATATGCTGTCCACTAATTAAAGTGGGCACCTTGCACCAGTCCAAACGACCCTTATTGATGATTAGGTTAAAGACAACCTTTATAGAAAGCTATCCTAGTGGTAGCTGTGGAGAGCAGCCTTCAGGCTAAGTCTTAAAGGAATGTAAAGCAGCTTGTTTTACCAGTATATAACCTCTTGAATGACCAAATGAAAGGAGAACCACACCAGGTATATATAAAATATATGTATTTATTACTAAACACTCTCTACTAACCTCTTTATGAGATTAGAGAACAAGGCACACAATATTACAGTACTAGAACGACAGTAAATAGCACAATACACAGTGGGCTCCAGGGGGAGAGCAAACCATATATTAAGAAGGTGGTATAACAACCCCGACTTGACTAGACACAGTGCCTAGAGCACTTAGAATCACTGGGACCCCAAGGAACCACCCAAGGTAGTGACACAGGGGACCCACGGAGGACAGGTGCTGTGGGGGAACACAGAAGCGAGCTCCGTACAACTCTATGGGAAAGTCGCGATTGGAATTTTAAAGATTAAGGACACTTAGGAGAGGACTTCAAGCAAACCCAGCTAAACATAGAAGGTTCTAAGGCCAGCACCCTTGAGAGTACCGAGGTACCAGTGTTACCTATCCCAGAGGAGCCGGGTTCATAGGGGTAAAGTGGTGTCGGAAACCATCGTCGTTTTCAATGGCGTGATGCGAGAAAGTACTGCTGCCGTGGAGAAGAAAAGTGTCCGGTGTGATCCAAGCCTGGATCAGAGATGAGAAGAACCTGAAAGCAGAGGGGACAAAGTCTGGGTCACTTCACGTGACCAGGAGCGGTGCATTCGAATGCCCACCGATGTCGGGTGCTTCAGGTGCGAAGAGGTGAAGCTTGACTCTGCAGCCACAGGGACCAGGAGACGATGACCAGGAGACGATGACCAGATTCCACAGGCGAGCTGTCCCACGAAGGATGTCGAGTGCTGGGGGTCAGTTTCTAGATTGGAAACCAACAAGCCTTGGCAACTGCAACCCATGCGGTCAGAGAAAAGATGCTTCGTTGAGGACCAGCAAGGTCCTGGGGACTCCCCAAGCTATGGAGAGTCATGACTGGGCACGTCTGGAGCAACCAGGAAAGCCCGCTGAAAGTTAAAGTTGCCTTCTCAGGGACCCGCAGGTCAACGGACCAGGGATCGCGAAGGGACCTCGAGAGGAATCACACAATACCAGCCCACGGAACACTCGTGGAGTGTAGGCCAGTAATCTTTGGTGGAAACGCTGCTCGGGGCTTGGACTACAAGTAGCCCAAAGCACAGCCTCAGGGATCGCCTAAAAGCATATGCTGCTGCAAATGTGCACGGTGTCCAGGGGTTCGGGTTGCACGGTCCCCACGAGGACTTTGGGTCTCAGGTTTGCTGAGAGCATTAGTCGTCCTCGGGGAAGCTTGGGCACCCACCTCCTGTGTTGCAACATCTTCGGAGTCTGTTGGGAGGTTCGTAGATGCAAACCGGTCAGATGCGTTGAGGTGCCTGCCTTGCAGGGGAGTAACTCCTTTACTCCAAGCGAGATTCTTCAGTCGTCCAGCAAAGCGTAGATCGTCGAAGGTTACTTGGTTTCTGTAGCAGAGTTTAGTCCAGGTAATATCTAAAGTCCTGTAGTCAGGGTTCCTACTTTATACCCAAGGAAGGGGTGGGACAAACTTTGGGGACCCACCTATGGGAGGGTCAGGACGGAGGGGTGGCTACACCCATGTCCTTTGTCCAGTTTCGCGCCAGAGCAGGGGCTCATAGCCCCTGCAACTGGTTTGAGCTGGACTATGCACAGGGACACCAAATGTGCCCCCAGTGCAGACATCAAAGCACTCAGAGTGCACCCACCCAGCCCCAATACACTAAAGCCTGTCTGGGAGGTGGTCACACCTCCCTGTGACCGGAAACCTATTGTCAAGCCTTCCCCTGCCGGAGTTTCGTCCAGCAGCAGGAGGGCAGACTCGTGTCTGTGGCTGGCAGCATCCATTTTGTGATGCCAGGGCTCTGTGAAGCTGGTACCAGGTGTACCGGTGCTGTCATATTTCTCCCTCCAGGAGGGAGGAATCATACCTCCCACACCAGTACTGGTGTGGAGGTATGATTCCAAGGTGTTTGACACCAAACACGACATAATTCCTTGCAGCCATTTTAAAGTTAGCATTTACAGTGAGGTTATAATGCACTTAAGAGTATATGGTTGGCTGCATCACAGACCACCCCCGGAATAGTGGTTCTGAAGGCTGCAGAGGGGCTCTGCTCATGCATGGGCACCCTCTCACATAAAACCCAGCACCCTGCCTTCAGGATTGATAAGGCCTGCCATAGGGGTGACTGATAGGCTTATATGTGCAGTGATTAGGCTTATATGTGCAGTGATTAGGATAGATATAGTGAACCTATATCTAAGGAAGGGGTGCATGCACCACCTTACACAGGCTGCAGTAGCAGACCTGTTGTGTCATATTGAATGGCCTCTCAGGGGTGGCATAATATATGCTGCAGCCCCTGGGAGGCCTCTGGGGTACCTATGCCCTGGGTACATAGTATACCATATACTAGGGACTTATAAGGGTACCCCAGAATCCAATCTGGAGTGTACCTAAAGTACATGCAATCAATTTAGAGGAGAAAGCAGATAGTCTGACTGGGATCCTGCTATTCAGGACCCCAGTCTAAGTCGAAAACAGTGAAACGTCAGCAAAAAGGGGGGGTAACTATAAGAAGCAGATCCTACTCTCCTACACAACCCCCCCCCAAACGTCAGGACATTAAACTAACCTTGACCAGTTGAGTCTTCATGTTCTAAGTGGAAATATCTGGAGAGTCCATCTGCATTGGTCACAGGGGTATGAGAGGCAATATATGCAAGGTAACAATTCAAGGGTATATACAACAAGTAAGTTAAATATTGAGTCCACGTCGGAGCTTGTAATCTTTAGTTGTTTTTATTCATGATGCATATGGTGTTCAAAACAGCCAACGCGTTTCGCCCAGACATGGGCTTCTTCAGGGCAAGGCGAGTATGAGTAGGAGCGCCTCATGGTAAAGTGTTTTAGCCAAAAGAGGGGCTTGTGGTCTGTCTGAACAATGAAGTGAGTGCCAAACAAGTATGGCCTCAGCTTCTTCAAGGCCCAAACCACAGCAAAGGCTTCCCTCTCAATGGCTGACCAACGTTTCTCTCTGGGGGTCAGCCTTCTGCTAATAAAAGCTACTGGCTGATCCTGACCTTCATCATTCAATTGTGATAACACAGCCCCTACCCCCAACTCAGATGCATCTGTTTGGACAATGAATTGTTTGGAGTAGTCAGGACTTTGCAGAATGGGAGCAGTGCACATGGCCTGCTTCAGGTCATCAAATGCCTTTTGACAGCTGACTGTCCACTGAACTTTCTTTGGCATTCTCTTGGAAGTTAAGTCATTCAAAGGGGTCACTATGGATCCATATCCTTTGACAAACCTATAGTACCCCGTCAGGCCCAAGAAAGCTCTGACCCGAGTCTGGATGGTTGGAGCAACACAGTCCATGATGGTCTGGATTTTGCTCTGCAAGGGTTGAACCTGGCCTCCACCCACAAGGTGGCCCAGGTATACAACTTGGCTCTGCCCTATCTGGCACTTGGTGGCCTTGATAGTGAGGCCTGCTTTCTGCAGGGCCTCCAAAACATTTCTCAGGTGGACCAGGTGATCCTCCCAGGTGGAGCTAAAGACAGCAATATCATCTAGATATGCTGCACTCTAGGCTTCCAGGCCTGTAAGGACTTTGTTCACCAACCTTTGAAAAGTGGCAGGTGCATTCTTTCAAACCAAAGGGCATCACCACAAATTGGTAGTGCCCACTAGGGGTTGAGAATGCTGTTTTGGCTTTTGCATCCTCAGCTAGTCTGATCTGCCAGTAGCCAGCTGTCAGGTCAAATGTGCTCAGAAACTTGGCTGAGGCCAAAGTATCTATAAGCTCATCTGCCCTAGGGATTGGATAGGCATCAGTCCTAGTGACTGCATTGAGACCTCTGTAGTCAACACAAAACCTCATCTCTCTTACCACCCTGGGTGTGAGGTTTAGGTACCAAGACTACTGGACTAGCCCAAGGGCTATCTGAGGGTTCAATAACACCCAAATCCAACATCTTCTGGACTTCAGTCCTGATGCAGTCCCTGACATGGTCAGGTTGCCTGTAAATCTTATTTTTAACAGGCAGACTGTCCCCAGTGTCCACTTCATGAGTGCACCAGGTAGTCTGACTTGGAGTCAGTGAGAACATATGTCTAAACTGGTTGAGAACTTTTCTGCAATCAGTTTGCTGCTGGTCAGTGAGGCTGCCTGCCAAGGCTACACCATCCACTGAACCATCATCAGGGTTCTGTGAGAGCAGGTCACGGAGTGGATCACTCTCTTCCTCCTGTCCCTCATCAGTAGCCATGAGCAAGCCCATGTCTGCCCTGTCAACATATGGTTTGAGCCTGTTGACATGGAGCACCCTATGGGGGCTCCTGGGAGTTCCAAGGTCCACCAGGTAGGTGACCTCTCCCTTTTGCTCAATAATTGTATGAGGGCCACTCCACTTGTCTTGGAGGGCTGCTGGGGCCGCAGGCTCCAACACCCATACTTTCTGTCCTGGCTGATAAACAGTCAGCACAGCCTTTTGGTCATGCCAGGCCTTCTGCAATTCCTGGCTAGCCTCAAGGTTTTTAGTTGCCTTCTTCATGTACTCAGCCATCCGGGAGCGGAGACCAAGTACATAGTCCACAATATCCTGTTTAGGGCGTTTGAGAGGTAACTCCCATCCCTCCTTCACTAGGCACAATGGACCCCTAACTGGATGTCCAAACAGAAGCTCAAATGGGCTGTAACCAACTCCTTTCTGTGGACCTCTCTGTAGGCAAAGAGAAGGCAGGGCAAAAGTATGTCCCATCTGCGCCTAAGCTTTTCTGGGAGACCTTTAATCATGCCCTTTAAGGTTTTGTTGAACCTTTCAACTAAACCATTGCATTGTGGGTGATAAGGGGTGGTAAATTTGTAATTTACACCACACTCCTTCCACATAGCAGTTAAGTAACTAGACATGAAGTTGGCACCTCTGTCTGATGCTACCTCCTTAGGAAAACCCACCCTGGAAAAGATTCCCAGGAGGGACCTTGCCACCACAGGAGCTGTGGTAGTTCTAAGGGGAATTGCCTCTGGATACCTAGTGGCATGGTCCACCACCACCAGTATAAATATGTGCCCAGATGCAGTTTGAGGGTCTAGGGGACCAACAATGTCAATCCCTACCCTCTCAAAGGGAACCCCCACCACAGGCAGTGGTATCAGGGGGGCCTTTGTAGTGCTACCTGCCTTACCACTGGCTTGACAGGTGACACAGGAGCGACAAAACTCCTTGGTGTCTTCAGACATATGAGACCAATGAAAGTGAGGGACAATTCTGTCCCAAGTCTTGTTTTGGCCTAGGTGACCTGCTAATGGGATATCATGTGCTAGTGTCAATAGGAAGCTCCTAAACTTCAGAGGTATAACCAACTTCCTGGTGGCTCCAGGCTTGGGGTCTCTACACTCTGAGTAAAGGAGTCCATCATCCCAGTAGATCCTGTGGGACCCACTAGCACTCCCAGCAGCCTCAGCGGCAGCTTGCTGTCTGAAGGGTTCAAGAGAGGGGCAGCTCAGTTGCTCTTGGCTCAGATCTGCCCTGGAAGGGCCCCCTGTCCCCAAGAACTCAACCTGATCAGGTTCAAGCTCATCTGGGACAGTTCCTTCTTCAGGACTAAGTTCAGCTCCCTCAAGAGACTGATCTAGATTCTGAGGCAGGGGGGAAGACACTGCCTTAACCCTACTGTTCCTTCTCTTGGAAGATGCCTGGTCCATTTTTCCAGGATCCAGGACCTGTTCAGTGTTAGACATTTTTGCCTGTGACCTGGTCATAGCAAACACATCTGCAGGGATACCCAACATTTCTGCATGAGTCCTGAGTTCCACTTCAGCCCAAGCTGAAGTTTCTAAATCATTGCCCAACAAGCATTCAACAGGGAGGTCTGCACTTACCACAACCTTCTTAGGGCCAGTTACCCCTCCCCAGGTGAAATTAACAACTGCCAGGGAATGGTCTGTCCTGACATTGCTAGCATTGGTCACTTGGTACATCTCACCAAGTATGATTTGCTCAGGAGCCACAAGATCTTTGGTCACCATGGTGACACTTGCGCCTGTGTCCCTGAATACCAAGGCCTCCTTTCCATTGATTATAGGCTGTTGTCTGTATTTGCCCAGATTACTGGGGCTTACAAATAAGGAGGCCATATCCATGCCTCCATCACAGATCAACATAGCCTGAGTTGGAACTCTAACTAGGCCAGAGTCCATCTCAGATCCCAGGGTTAACCCTACTACACCCTTATTTGGAACACCACCACTTGGAGCTGAACTAGGGGGAACAGTTGCCTTAGGGCAGTGGTGGTTGGAGTGGAGTCCTTGGACTTGTTACAATCACTTGTCCAATGGGTCTTCTGTTTACAGATTTGACACCATGGCTTCTTCTTGCCTTTTCCCTTGTTGGATTGCGAATCCCCACCAGATGCAGATTTTTGGGGCCCTTGAGAAGACTTCTGGTCTTTACCCTTCTCCCCACCCTTATCAGAGTTTTAAGAATCCTGCTTCTTGGAGTCACCACCTTGGTTCTGAGCCTTCTGCCTCACCCTGGTTCTGACCCATTTGTCTGCCTTCTGACCCAATTCTTGGGGAGAGGTCAGATCAGAGTCCACCAGGTACTGATGCAACAGTTATTTTTTACAGTTATTAAGGATCTGCTCTCTCATGATTAAATTATACAATCCTTTGAAATCACACACCTTACTGCCAAGTAACCAGCCTTCCAGAGCCTTAGTAGCACAATCAACAAAGTCAACCCAGTCCTGAGTCTGTGCCTTTTGGGTGTCTCTGAACTTTAACCTGTATTGTTCAGTGGTTAGGCCAAACCCATCAATCAGAGCACTCTTCAGGACTTTGTAATTATCAGCATCCTCTTCTCTTACAGTGAGGAGCTTGTCTCTACCTTTGTCTGCAAAGGAGAGCCACAAGATTGCTGCCCACTGCTCCTGAGGGACCCTCTGTACCTTACAGGCCCTCTCCAGTGCAGTTATCCATTTGTGGATGTCATCCCCACTCTGGTAGGGAGAGACAATCTTGTTCAGGTTCCTATGGTCATGAGTATTTTCTCTACCTCTAGGGACACTGTTGCTGCCACCATGAGACTCTAGTCCCAACTTCTGAGAAGCTCTCTGAAGCTCCAGGGATTCCCTATCTAAGGTCAATTGCTCTCTCTTGATTCTGAGCTTAGCTCTCTCAAACTCAAGCAGTTGGCATTTCTTCTCATAAGAGGATTCCCTTTTATGAGAAGCAGAGGTCCCTGCAGAAGTACCAGAATGATCAGATTCCTGAGAAGGAGATCTTGATCTTCTTGGTAGACTGTTAACCCTTCCTGGGGGGAGTGAAGAGAGGGCCACTGAGGCCTTCCTCACCTGAAGGAAGAATTGGATTGTCCAGGTTAGAATCATCTTGATCTCCCTGGTCAGCATTGGAGTCCAGGTCATAGAAGTTTTCACTTCCTGACCTTTCCCTCCTCTGCTGCCCCACCCAACTTGCCTGCCTCATCAGACCCTGGGGTCTTTCTGAGGTCATCTAACAGCAAAGCCTCAATGAGGCGTTGAGTGCTTGCATGTCTCCCGGTCTTCAGTTTCCTAGATGTACACATATTTATCAATTCTTGAAATGTGTCATTGTCATACCTAGTTGGCAAGGAGTCACTGACTTCAGGCCTTGAAGACATTCTAGTGTGGTGTGGTGTATGCACCTACCTACTCTAGTGGGAACTGAGACTCTCTTGAGTTGGAGAAAAGGGTGTGCTAGACCCTTTGGCTACCCAACTCCAAGTTCAGTAGAACTTACTTTATTCTAGACTTGATTTATATGTACCGAAGTACCTTTAGTGGTTTTCAGTTAGTCACTCACTGAGATTATCTGGTAAAACAATAGCAAGCTTGAATCCCAACCGCTGCACACCAATGTGAGAAGTTGGCCTGGTATATGCTGTCCATTAATTAAAGTGGGCACCTTGCACCAGTCCAAACAACCCTTATTGATGATTAGGTTAAAGACAACCTTTATAGAAAGCTATCCTAGTGGTAGCTGTGGAGAGCAGCCTTCAGGCTAAGTCTTGAAGGAATGTAAAGCAGCTTGCTTTACCAGTATATAACCTCTTGAATGACCAAATGAAAGGAGAACCACACCAGGTATATATAAAATACATGTATTTATTACTAAACACTCTCTACTAACCTCTTTATGAGATTAGAGAACAAGGCACACAATATTACAGTACTAGAACGACAGTAAATAGCACAATACACAGTGGGCTCCAGGGGGAGAGCAAACCATATATTAAGAAAGTGGTATAACAACCCCGACTTGACTAGACACAGTGCCTAGAGCACGTAGAATCGCTGGGACCCCAAGGAACCACCCAAGGTAGTGACACAGGGGACCCACGGAGGACGGGTGCAGTGTGGGAACACAGACGCGACCTCCGTACAACTCTATGGGAAAGTCGCGGTTGGAATTTTAAAGATTAAGGACACTTAAGAGAGGGCTTCAAGCAAACCCAGCTAAACATAGAAGGTTCTAAGGCCAGCACCCTTGAGAGTACCGAGGTATCCGTGTTACCTATCCCAGAGGAGCCGGGTGCATAGGGGTCAAGTGGTGTCAGAAACCCTCGTCTTTTTCAATGGCGTGATGCGAGAAAGTACTGCAGCCATGGAGAAGAAAAGTGGCCGGTGTGATCCAAGCCTGGATCGGAGATGAGAAGAACCTGAAAGCAGAGGGGACAAAGTCTGGGTCACTTCACGTGACTAGGAGCGGAGCAATCGAATGCCCACCGATGTCGGGTGCTTTAGGTGCGAAGAGGTGAAGCTTGACTCTGCAGCCACGGGGACCAGGAGATGTCGACGATGACCAGATTCCGCAGGCGAGCTGTCCCACGAAGGATGTCAAGTGCTGGGGTGTCAGTTTCCGAGTTGGAGACCAACAAGCCTTGGCAACTGCAACCCACATGGTCAGAGAAAAGATGCTGCGTTGAGGACCAGCAAGATCCTGGGGACTCCCCAAGCTATGGAGAGTCAGGGCACGTCTGGAGCAACCAGGAAAGCCCACTGAAAGTTAAAGTTGCCTTCTCAGGGACCCGCAGGTCAACGGACCAGGGATCGCGAAGGGACCTCAAGAGGAATCACACAATACCAGCCCACGGAACACTCGTGGAGTGTAGGCCAGTAATCTTCGGTGGAAACGCTGCTCGGGGCTTGGACTACAAGTAGGCCAAAGCACAGCCTCAGGGATCGCCTAAAAGCATATGCTGCTGCAAATGTGCACGGTGTCCAGGGGTTCGGGTTGCACGGTCCCCACGAGGGCTGCGGGTCTCAGGTTTGCTGAGAGCACTAGTCGGCCTCGGGGAAGCTTGGGCACCCACCTCCTGTGTTGCAAAATCTTCGGAGTCCGTCGGGAGCTTCGTAGATGCAAACCGTTCAGATGCGTTGAGGTGCCTGCCTTGCAGGGGAGTAACTCCTTTACGCCAAGCGAGATTCTTCAGTCGTCCAGCAAAGCGTAGATCGTCGAAGGTTACTTGGTTTCTGTAGCAGAGTTTAGTCCAGGTAATATCTAAAGTCCTGTAGTCGGGGTTCCTACTTTATACCCAAGGAAGGGGTGGGACAAACTCTGGGGACCCACCTATGGGAGGGTCAGGACGGAGGGGTGGCTACACCCATGTCCTTTGTCCAGTTTCGCGCCAGAGCAGGGGCTCATAGCCCCTGCAACTGGTTTGAGCTGGACTATGCACAGGGACACCAAATGTGCCCCCAGTGCAGACATCAAAGCACTCAGAGTGCACCCACCCAGCCCCAATACACTAAAGCCTGTCTGGGAGGTGGTCACACCTCCCTGTGACAGGAAACCTATTGTCAAGCCTTCCCCTGCCGGAGTTTCGTCCAGCAGCAGGAGGGCAGACTCGTGTCTGTGGCTGGCAGCATCCATTTTGTGATGCCAGGGCTCTGTGAAGCTGGTACCGGGTGTACCGGTGCAGTCATATTTCTCCCTCTAGGAGGGAGGAATCATACCTCCCACACCAGTACTGGTGTGGCGGTATGATTCCAAGGTGTTTGACACCAAACACAACATAATTCCTTACAGCCATTTTAAAGTTAGCATTTACCGCGAGGTTATAATGCACTTAAGAGTATATGGTTGGCTGCATCACAGACAACCCCGGAATAGTGGTTCCGAAGGCTGCAGAGGGGCTCTGCTCATGCATGGGCAGCCTCTCACATAAAACCCAGCACCCTGCCTTCAGGATTGATAAGGCCTGCCATAGGGGTGACTGATAGGCTTATATGTGCAGTGATTAGGATAGATATAGTGAACCTATATCTAAGGAAGGGGTGCATGCATCACCTTACACAGGCTGCAGTAGCAGACCTGTTGTGTCATTTTGAATGGCCTCTCAGGGGTGGCATAATATATGCTGCAGCCCCTGGGAGGTCTCTGAGGTACCTATGTCCTGGGTACATAGTATACCATATACTAGGGACTTATAAGGGTACCCCAGAATCCAATCTGGAGTGTACCTAAAGTACATGCAATCAATTTAGAGGAGAAAGCAGATAGACTGGGGTCCTGAATAGCAGGATCCCAGTCAGACTAAGTCGAAAACAGTGAAACATCAGCAAAAAGTGGGGGTAACTATAAGAAGCAGATGCGACTCTCCTACATAGGGCTACAGAGGTTAGGGATGTCAGTGGACCCCTAAAGGCCCACTGTCCAGAGGAACCCCCCCATCATCAGATTAGGGACACCCAGTCTAGTCACAATAGACAGGTGGATATTCCTCAACACTCTGAGGGATCCCTCTTACCCTTAGGTAGTGACATCCCCCAGATGGACTCTGTTGGGCAAAGGAAAACCTGGGACAAGGCTGTCCCAAACCTTCCGTGGCCCTCCGTTGTTCCAACCAGAGGGACTCAACCCCCAGCTGTAGGCAGCCAGAGGTTGACCCCTAGGGCCAGATATAACTCAGTCATGGAAAGAAAGGCCTCCATGGTGACCAGTGCTCTGAGGAACTGAGACCACCCCTATTAGGGCCTCACTTCCCTACTCAGGCACCCCACCAGCCACTTTCTTTACCAAAACAGACTACAGGTAGTCATCCCAAATTTTGGAGAGAATCCAAGACCCTTCAGGGTAGTGACTCCTCAGTGATCCATAAGACAGGGGGTATCCATGCTAGTGCAGGACCTTATAGGGTCACTTAGGAAATAAAGTCTCAACTGGGCAAGGTTAGCCTTATCTCCTTTTGTTTGGGGGGGGGTTATGTAGGAAGGTAAGATCTTACTGCATAGTTACCCCCACTTTTTGCCTGGTGCTGTTCTGGTTTTTGACTAGTCTGACTGGGATCCTGCTAATCAGGACTCCAGTCTATCAGCTTTCTCCCTAAAATGTTATGACATGTACTTAGGTACACTCCAGATTGGATACTGGGGTACCCTTGTCAGCCCCTAGTATATGGTACACATGTACCCAGGGCATAGGTACGCCAGAGGCCTCCCATGGGCTGATGCAGGTATTATGCCACCCAGGAGAGGCCATGCAAAATGGAACTACAGGCCTGCCATTGCAGCCTGTGTAAGTTGGTGCTTGCACCACTTACTAAAGATATAGGTTTGCTATATCTATAGGTCACTGCTCTCAAAACCCATCAGTCACCCCTCTAGCAGGCCTTACAAATCCTGAAGGCAGGGTGTTTGGTTCTAAGTGAGAGGGTGCCCCTACATGAGTAGGACACTCCTGCAGCCTACGGAGTCCATTCTCCCGCGTTGTCAGTGCAGCAGCCATATATATAGGTAGAGGTGCATTATATGCTCGCATAAAATGCTATCTCGAGAACGGCTGCACCTAAACCCCTCGTGTTTGGTGTCAAACATCTTGGAATCATACCGGTAACCGGTGTGGGAGGTACGATTCCCTCCCTCAGAAGCAACCTTCATGAGGGCCCTGGTATTCCCAGTACCAGTCTTCCAGTCCCGGGCAGCACAAAATGGTTGCTGCCAACCAGAGACACATATATGCCCTCCTGCTGCTGAGCCAAGCTCAAGCAAGGGAAGGCAGAACAATAGGCATTCTGTCACAGGGAGGTGTGACCACCTTCCAGACAGGATTTAGTGTATTGGGGCTGGGTGGGAGCGCTTGCCAGCGCCTGAAAGTCTGCATGAGGGGCACATTTGGTGCCCCTGTGCATAGTCCAGTTCCAACCAGTCCTGGGAGTGAGTGGCTCCCGCTCTGGCGCGAAACTGGACAAAGGACATGGGTGTTAACACCCCCCTGTCCTGACCCTGCTCTGGGAGGGTCCCCTGAATCTGTCCAACTCTCTCCCATGGGTACAAAAGGGCTTACCTGGCTGTAAGACCTTAGATTCAACGTGGACAAGATTCTGAACAAGAAACCACTGACCTTCGACCGTCTGGACACTCTGGACTTCGCTGGACTTCAACTGGGCCGGACTTCGTCTCCGTCTCCGTCCAAAGCTTTGTCTGTGCCCGTGCACCATACAGGCTCCTTGCAGGACCTGTGGGGCATCAAGGACAACTGAAGTATCTCCCTTGGGGTGAAGGAGACACTCCCCTGCGTTTGCAGGCACCGTAACGCAACTGACCGGTCTGCTGATCCTGAGCTCCTGCGGACTCCGAAGGCTCCAGCAGCACAGGAGGTGGGTTCCTAAGTTGCTTGAGGTTGAGCTGCCCTCTCACCACGTTTGAGGCCAGTATCCCTCGAGGGGACCGCATAACCCGAACCCCTGTGCACCTCGTACATTTGCAATTGCATCTGCTTGTTGGTGCTCCCCAACTTCGTGCATTGGGCTGTCGATAGCCCCAACCTCTGCGCACATTTCGTACAAAGGACTCCAGCCTCCTCGCACTCTGTGCCCTGCCAGCTGCGACTTTGTGAAACAGCTAGAGGTCCCCTCGTGACTCCTGTGCCTTCGGCCTGTGGGTCCATTTGAGGGACAATCCTTATCTTCTTGGGCTCCCCTGGTTGCTCCAGGCCTGCCCTGACTCCCCTTGCTGTGGTGAGTCCTCTGGTCCTTGCTGGGCCAGACCGTAACCTTCTTCGGGGGTTGCCGTTGCCAAGGCTTGTTGGTGCTCCCGCCGGACACCGACCCCTCAGCACTCGACATCCTTCGTGGGACAGCTCGTATTTGGCTCCTGGTCATCCTCGATGTCTCCTGGTCCCTGCAGATGTAGAGTCAAGAAGTCCTTCACACCTGAAGCACCCGACATCGGTGGGCATTCGTCAACCGTGCCCCTGGTCACTCCTGAGTGACCCAGACTCTGTCCCCTCTGCTTTTAGGTTCTCTCCTTCACGAATCCACCAGCGGATTCCACCAGACACTTTTCATCTTCCCAGCAGTGGCATTTCTTTGAAGACTCCCATTGAAAACGACGGCCGTTTCCGACACCACTTCAGACCTATACACCCGGCGTCCCTGGGATAGGTAACTCTGGTACTTCGGTATCCACGGGTGGGGTGGCTCTCCAACCTCCTATGTTCCATAGGGTTTTCTCGTAATCCACTGGGAAGGGTCCTTTTTCTTTAAAACTGCAACCGCGACTCTCCCATTGAATTGTACGTAGCACGCAGTCGTGTTCTCACACTGCACCCATCCTTCGTGGGGTCCCTGTTTACTCACCTTGGGTGGTTCCTTGGGGTCCCAGCAATTCTACACATTCTAGACATTGTCTTGACTCGAGTCATGGTCCTTATACCACTAATTTAGTATATGCTTTGGTCTCCCCCGGGAGCCCACTGTGTATTAGTGCTACTTACGATTGTTTCTGTGCTATGGTATTGTGTACTTTGTGTTTATCTGCGTGTAGCAGATACTGTGAGGTATTTAAGGTGTTATAATAATAAATCTATAATCTTATAACTACTGTGTGGTTCTCCTTTCATTTAACCAATACAATAAGATTGCATTCTGGTAAAATAAGCTGCTTAACATTCCTTCAAGACTAAGCCTGAAGGCTGCTCTCCACAGCTACCACTTGGATAGCTTTCTAAGGTTATCTTTGACCTCTTAAATCACCATAAGGGTTGTTTGGACTGGTGCAAGGTGCCCACTTTAATTAGTGGACAGCATATACCAGACCAACTTCTCACACCTTCTAGTAGTGTACTAATAGAATTAAGAAATCTGCTTCTTGGGCCTGGAGGGCGATAGATGAGTAGACCTCTAAAAGATATGTTTTTGGTTACTTCGAACCAGTATGATAGTGCCTCACAGTCTTCATTAGATGAAGCATCAAATCTGGCTTTAATCTGGTCCCTGTAAATAACTCCCAGACCCCCTCCTCTTTTAATAGGTCGATCGAGTCTAAAGATAGTGAAACCAGGCGGGACTGCGCATAAGAGATCAGGCATAGACGAACAGTTAGCCCAAGTTTCCGTGATAAACGGAATATCCAGCTTCTGAGACTCAGTAAGCATGGCTATTTCTGTAGCGTGTCTTACCAAGGAGCGGGCATTAACAAGTGCACATCGATATAACGGAAGAGAGTGAGAATCTGATGTAGGGCAGAGTGTTCTCAGGGAGTACTACACAACTGTCCCTGCCCGTTAGCCCCCCCCCCCCGGGAGGACATATCAAAACTAGGACACCCTCCAGCACATTTATTAAAATTAAATAACTCCTTACTAGTACGTTTTAGGACTCTCTGTTGCTCTGAGCCACAACTGCCAGCTGTCATGGCGCTGGGCGCGGTGTCATATAGTTAGTGCATAATTTGAGTCAGGGGTTACAGGTGGTGCCCACTGGCATTTATTGTTGGGCACCAGCACTTATTTTCACTCCTCAGACTCCAATCCAGAGCAAGAGACAGGAAAACAAAAACGATGGAGGGAAAGAAGACAGAAAAATAGTTACACACAGATAAAGGCTTGACCCTCTGGTAGCTTGACACAAAAGCATTCAGGCTTAATTTTTAAGCATGAAAAAGAACCTGCAATAGTGAGATGATGGAGCACAGATTGGTTGGTGGTGGATGAAACAGGCAGGAGGTGAAATCAAGACTGCACATCCTCGGTTTTCGGCAACCCCACCATTGAGCAGCGCCGGCTATGGACCTCAGAGCAAAAATGTGGGCCCCCGCCACTTATTATCGTAGCAATTGATCACTGCATATATGGTGTCAATTTAACTCAAACAGCAATGATTGTTTATTTGTATGATGTGCTGTTTTAAATATTGTTCTTTTTGTGTCTTCCCTTTCCTTTAATCCACTCAGTAAAATTATTTTTCACGGTTTACATTTTTCGTTAATGGTCCATTCTGGTAATTATACGTTTATGCTTATTCATAAAAATCCTTTTTAAGCCCGGATGAAGCAACACTGTAGTCTGAAAAGTCATAAAACATGTTGGCTTCAGTTCTGAAAAACAACCATTAAAATCGCATTCTTATAAATGTGTTCAATTATTACAAATTATTGACTCACCCAAAAAGAACCTCTTTATCTTTCTTCATTATTTAAGTAAAGCCTGGAAGGGGTTTTACAAACTCAGAGGTTTAGATATAACCTGGGTTTCCTTCCATTCTTTGAGTCAATTATAAACACAGAGAAACAAGAGACAACTAATTATATGCAGAGACTACTGGTTTAGTTGCTAGTCTGTGAGAGGGCTTCCAGTTTTGTGTGACTGCGTCTGTGAGGGATTTAAGTGTTCTTTTGGTAGGGTGAGACTGCTATTCTGGGGTGTGAGTGCTGTCAGTAATGTGACTGCTAGTCCATGTGAGGTTTGAGAGTCCATTCTGTAGTGTATGACTGTTAGTCTTAGAGTGATGAAAGTGTGCTGTGACTACTACTATTACGGGTCTAAGAGTTAATGTCTTACTGCTAGTTTGTTAATTGATGTCTGCAGCATGAGACTACTCTGTGGTATAAGTGGCTCCTGACAGTGAGACTGCAAGGAGTGTGAAAGTGCCGTCTGTACTTCGTCCTGCTACTTTGTTAAGGTGCCCATCACTAGAGTGAGACTGCTTATTTGTGAGGGATGCAAGAGCTATCGGCATTGTAAGTCTGCTATTTGGGGGAGTGAAAGTGCCGTCTGTAGTGTGACTGTTCGTCTGCTAGGGATGGGAGTGCTGTCTCTAGCCTGAGATTGCTACTGCACGAGAGAGTGCCTGTGGTAGTGAGAGAGTGCTAATCTGCGAGGTAAGAGTGCAGTCTATAATGTGACCGCTAGCTTACAAGGGGGCAAGAATTCTATTGGTAGTGTGACTGCCAGTGGCGGCTGGTGATTGCAAAAAGTGGTGAGGCGGTAGGGTAAACACAGCTATTCATTTTTACTCAACTCAATAGTCTTCTTTTTATCGACCTTAAGAGGATAAAAGGCTGAGTGGGGAGCTGAAGTTCAAACCATGGGGTCAAATACAGATCAGTACACAAAAGAAGGGATGAGGGTACGGACTCACCTACCCCGAACCCCCTGTCAATACTTAGTACACCAGAAGGAGTAGGGAGTAATAAAAAATATATTTATATTGCGTGATGGCACTTGCTGTATGTGCTAATACTGCCCTCACTTACACAAATGTGTGACATGCTTCATCATTGGGCTGCTTACAAAACACCCCGGCGTAGCAACGCATGAGGTGGAGCAATAGGGAGGGGGAAGACAATACAACACAAAAAGAGACAAAGTAATTTTACAGTGACTGGGAACGACGGTAGTGAAAGTGCAGTGTAGTGCGAGTTAAAACTAGCTTGGACGTTTCGCTGTGCCTAAGACTTTATTCCTGGACCTTACGGCCAGGATTAAAAACGTGAAGGATGGAGGTGGTTGGGAGATACTATGTGCTCCTAGCACCCCTCCTTTACTGCCAGGTGGTCAACATGTTTCGGCCGTAAGTGTATGCCCCACGTGTAGGGTCACGCCGGCCTTCCTCAGGACTCTACCTGTCCCAGTGTGCTTGTGCTCTCACCTACAATTGAGATAAGAGGGTACCTTAAAACCAGTTCCTTCCGTGTCGAGGAGTTTCCTCTAGCAAGTTGTAGTAATACTAGAAAGGGAAAAAGAAGGATACCGATAGAATGGAAGGAGGAAGAGAGGGAACAACCAGTTAGGAGTAGTATTCTCCTCCAAGTATAAGCAACTTTATATTAAAAGTATCATATATACATCAGTACATCCCGGGGTGTCATTCATACCACGCGGAAGAACTATAGTGCCTGCCCCCTATTATCATGTGTGCCAATAGAGGAGGTAAAAGATACCTGAAAGGTAAATGATTATATCAACAATTAAAAATTATCTCCAGCATATGCAAACATCAGGCTATCATCCAAGCAGTCAACTCCGCTGCCCAGTAGGGGTCCGGTGTGTGTCTACTCACCAAGTTTACCCCTATTTCGGATTAGAACGGGCGGCGGGCAAGGGGAGACCCCCTATAGTCACACTCTTTATGGGGGAGAGATAAAACATGAAATCACATGAGAGATAGTTATGTTAATATTTCAAACAAGAGGCCACAGCGCTCAACCATTGCTTATTTTGAGAACGCCCTAAATAAATGTGGAAATATGACTGGAGGCGTTCAAGGTCGCTGTAATGTTATTAATAGTTCGTTGTGTCAAATAGTTTTATGCTTATGGGCTTCGGTTAGCCGTATGAAGCTTAGCGATGTGTGTGGCGCTAAACACACCGCTACCCGGTGTAAGATAAAAAACAACCGGACAGCGGACATACTGTTACATACTGGTGTGCTGTGCCAAATGCCGCTAAACTGTGCCAACCTACCCCCCACCACACATCGTTCTGCTGTGCTGTATCAGTTATACTACAGTCCCCCCAGTATGGCGGCCCATGCGTTAAAAAAGCGGGTTGTTCAATGCCCCCTCCGGTTATCCCCCTACTCCTTACTAGTCCAAGGGTGGTGCACCGCTGACGATGCTTACCTCCATCCACCGTGTAGAGTAACCGCGGAGGCGAGCGTGAGGCGTTTATATCCCTGTGTTTCGGAAGCTACCAGTTCCGGTCACATGACGTGCGTCGATGACGTGGTTAACGTCAATGTGAGCGTGTCGGCCCACGTCATTTGCAGCAGAACGTGACATATTCAAAGTCCCCGATGTTATGATGCCAGTCACCGTAAAAGTGTAGCCTGGTCCCAGATTCCTTTTGGGATGGATATGTGTGTACACCAGAGTAGTATGACCCGCTGGTCGGAGACTCATTACCACCCCGAACATAGGTAATGCTAATTAGCATTTTAGTGATACTTTATATGGGGGCGTGCAAGTTCCGCAATTTTTATTAGTCCCACATACCCCTAGAATACATATGGGATACATATAGGGTAATAATGTCCTTGAATGTGCAGCATATCTTGTCCACCAAACAAAAACGGCTCGACGACCATAGGAGCGAGGGGGTGATTGTAAGTGAATGTGTGTGTGATGATAAGTAAAAGTCATTCACAGAAAGGGGGAAGGCAGAGAAAAGGGGCTGTGTCATTGTAAGACACATTACACATATCCCTTAGAGAACATGATCTTAATGGATCCCATAGAAGAGGAGCAGAGTGCAGTGATAGTATGATTAATACACAGCATAAGGTATACTGAGTCACTGTGTTTAACATGTCACACATACCTCCTCAAACCCACTATATTGATGGATCCTTATAGAGAGGGACAGAGTGCTGTGACAGTATAATATATACACAGTCGACGGACTACTGATACCCTGATCATCGGGGATATATTTAACGATTCAGGGCGTGCCATGGGATATCGTCATTGAGTCCCACTTGATGACTCCGCAAACGGTACACCCATTTTTATTCCCTCAGAAGAAGGGCTCTGGTTTTGTCCCCTGTGGAGGTGTTGAATCTGGGTTTCTCTATGATAGTCCATGTTAACTCTTCAGTGATGTGACGTTTCTCCAAATAGTGTGCAGTCAGTTTAGTGTTGGACCTCATACACCTTATAGTGCTGCGGTGTTCCATGATGCGTGTCTTCACTTTGCGGTTAGTCATGCCAACATACCGCATGCGACACGGACAGGTAATGAGGTAAATAACACACTCCGAGTTACAGTTAGTCTGCGACCTCTGTTCCCAGGGGTAGGTAAGTCCCACATCAATGGATTTAGTATTGTTAGTGAGGTGGCAGACATTGCGGCTGCCACACCTCGAGTGGCCTTGTACTGGAGGTAGTTGACCTGTTACCAGTGGTCTCCTAGATGGCGGGAGGCCTGGTCTGGTATGCACTAACATATCTTTTAAGTTGAGGATGGAAGTGTATGGTCTGCAATGTGACTGCTGCCCTGTGAGGAATGTGTGAGTGCTGCGTTAAACTGAGTGTCAATCTGTGGGGGCTGTAGGTGCAGTAATAATTTGAGACTACAACTGATGGATTTAAAAGTGTTTCTGGGAGTGTGGTTCTGCTAGTTTGTGTGGGGGGTGAAAATACGATTGGTAGCATGCTACTGCCACTCTGAAGAGAGCAAGTGCTGTTTGTAGTGTAAGAGTGCAATTGTCATTGGGAACCTACTAGTCTGTGCGATGCATAAGTAATGTTGGTAGCGTGAGACAGCTATTCAGATGTGAGAGGGCTTGATATGTCGGCTCTCCAGTCTGCTACTGATTATAGGGTCATATGAAGCACTGGGCTGCTACTGTAACCAAAAATATATCTCTGTATTACAATGAAAATGTTTAGGAATCCGAAAATGAAAAGAGCGGTCTACCATTGAAATTCTGAACACCCGGGACAGCCGAAGAAGAGGGGCCTACATGAATATATTTTCTGTGCAGGTCTCGTGTTCCTTCGGTAAAACAGGTGCTCCACTTTCACACCCATGTCAGCCCTGCCAAGTGTAACACATCTGGCGTTATACTAACGCATTTTAGGAGTATTACCGCAAGTGCACAATGTTATCATACAATATTAAATTGTGGCATCATCTCTGCCTGGCGGCCGGGTAGCTCATTTCCAGTAGCTGGAAAGCAGCGCACTCCACTGACAGTGACAGATAGGGCTCACGCAGCAGCGGCTCCTGTATAAGGGCGCAGGGGCTGCGCCCCCACTCCTTTTATGCTTATTTAACTAAACAACAGTAAAATGAAGATCCGAAAAGTAGGTATCGTTTGGCATTTTTAGAAGGCCTTCTGCGCCTGCTTGTGCAGGTGCCTGATTGAGCACGGTTAGGGCTTACCCACGCACAGCCCTTGCCTTTTCCTCACAGCGCTGTGACGTCAAACTCATTTCTCTACCTTCCCCTAGAGCGCCGCTTAAAAACAGCCTCGGGCGTTTTGCTTCCAAGCCCGAGCTGTTCAAGTCTGATTGCCACTCAGCAGTAGTAACTCCACCCTTTACCATCTCCCCACAGGGTGAGGTGTGTCCCGCAAGCTTCACTGACCACACCCACCCTGTGATGTGATGGGAAAGGGTGGACTTAGGAAGCATGTGAAAGACGCCACAGACAAACATATTTCGCCAGTCTGTGGTGTCAGGTTACCTTTTATTTCTTGTATCTTAAGTCAGAAAAGGAGCCTAATTATAATCGGTACGAGCGCGCATATGGTCCTAGATTCGATCGTGCTGTGGTTGCGTGACCTTTTCCAGCAGCATGGCCAGATAAGCAGCTGCCTCAAAAACAAAGAGGTAAGATGGGAGCAGAAAGTAAAAATCTATTCCCTCCCATCTCTTTTTCGTTCCCTTTCTAACTGCTGCTCTCTTTCCTCTGCTGCACCAATGGGGTCAGCCTTAAACTCTTTACTGCCACAAATACATGTGGTTGTTTTATCACCAGTGCAGGTCATATTTGCTTATTGCTGGGACAGTGGGTCATCTAGATGGAACCTGCAGGGAGAATCAAACCAGCACTAGCAAAGTTAGTGAATGTGGAGGGTTGACTGGGTGTGTAGGTAAATACGATGAAAGGTTATATAAATTGGGTGAATGATAGTGGGAACGTTGATGCGCATGGTTGGATATGAGTGGGTAGGTTATTGATGTAAGGTGGGTTAAAGTGAATGAATTGTTGAATGCCTATAGGTTAGTGAGTGATGTTGAGTAAGTAACTGAGTGGATGAATAAGCATGATACGGTCGGTAGACAAAAGCTCATTAAAACACCATGAATTGATTGAAATATAACCTGCTGCCTACAATCATATATTTTAATAAACGAAAGTACAAGAGTGAGTGGGTGAGGTAGTGTGAAGTAGATGAACCAGTGGAAGGGTAGATGAGAATGCATGATTGAGCGTGTGAATAAGTATGAGTGAGAGGGTGAATGGCAGAATTGGTGAGTGTGTGGATGGGTGTTTTTTGGTTCAGTGGGAGAATGAGAGTGTATGGGTGGAGGGCTGAATGTGAGTTGATGAGAAATGGTGCGAAGCATAAACTGATAATACAGGTGAAGGTTTGAAGGGAATTGAGTCCATCACAGTCCTCTTGCGTCTTAGCTGGGTCTGAAGGCTCATTGGACTAATGCATCTACTAAGCCTTCCGACAAGGCTGATGATCTGTTTTTGACCCCATGGTTTGAACTTCAGCTCCCCACTCAGCCTTTCATCCTCTTAAGGTCGATAAAAAGAAGACTATTGAGTTGAGTAAAAATGAATAGATGTGTTTACCTTACCGCCGCACCACTTTTTGCAATCACCAGGGCTGAGAATCCCTGCAACCAATAAAATTACATTTTATGCCTACAATCTCCATTGGCCTGAGCTGTTGTGCACCATGAGGCTGAATAGCTCCTGGCTTGATAATGGTTAGTGACGTGCTACGCATTGGAGGGCAGTCAGCCTACCGCGGGATCTGTGGCCCTTGTGAGACATGATGATTTGAGCCATCGGAGAAGTGCAGGTGCATGGAAGGAACGGGACTGACATTCCGACCTAAGTAAGCCGATTCCGGAGATAGAATGCATCTGCGGGGTGTACCAGGGTCACTTTAAACCTTGTGAAAGTGACATATTGGCTCCATCCTGACTCCGTGGAGAGGCGCCTGCATGACTTTAGGGTGCTGCAGTACGCGTGCTGCTGAACCCTTCGCCATGAAGCAGGTTGAAACCCGCGACAGGCAAGCATGAGCTCCAGGTTCAGAATTTGCCCACGCTTGTCTGTCCACTTTCGTCTCTGCAACCTGCCTCATTACCATGAAGCCAATCATCAGCCTCGGATGCACACAGACAGTGTGCGACAGGCTGCTAGTAGTGCTGAACAGCGATTAAAGGGAAACAATACTCTTCTCATGTTTCACCTCACTACGCCGCAGGTTTTCTGCACATCCAGCCTCCGGATCACAAACATGCAGTCCAAGTAGGAGTTGAGGGTACGGGTGAGACAAAGATAAAAATAAAAAAAACAGTAGAAGGAAGGAGAAACGAGGTGAAAGCGATGGAAAGAAATAGAGAAGAGGGAGAGAAAGGAGACAAGATATTAAGGAAGGAGAGATCTACTTATACAGGAGGGCAGGCCAAGAGAGGAGATGATGGGGAGAAAGCGGTAGTTAGGGAGGGGAAGGAGAGAAGAGCAAATAGCAGAGGGTGAGGAGAATGCAGAGATAGAGATAGAAGTATACAAAGAGAGGGGAGCAATAAGAAGAGGGAGTATAAAGAAACAGATAAAAAGGGAGCAAAGGACTACATCTAAGAGCCTACTGCTCAAACTCAGAGGGTCGGATTCACAGACTGAATGTTATGAGGGAGGACAGGTGGAGCTAACAAGAGAGGATGGAGAGGACGACAGACAGATGAGTATGAAAGAGGCTGTAAAGAGAGTGACAGGGAAGGAGTGATAGGAAGATGAGAAGAGAGAAAGAGAAGAAAAGATGACAGGGATAAAAAGAGGAAGGATGCAACAAGAGATAGAGAATACATTCTGGAGACTGGTAGAGTTGTGATGTGAGCTACCAGCTTGACTTAGACTACGACTGACCACTGCTGCTCCACCCTGGGGGCGGGGGGGGAATAGGGGTGGTGGGGACAGCACCACTCACAGTGTGTCTGCTGCTGACTTACATCAGTTTCTCTCCATCACCCATGTTAAAAATTTCACTTCAGCTTCTGTCATGCCGTAACAGGTCTGTCATCATCTCAGAACCTAGTACTCTAAGTCATAGTTCTCCAGGGTCCATCATCTGTGTTTTCTCCCAATGAACCACCCCTCCCCGCCCTTTGCCATCGCCTAAAATGCAATTCCATGTCAAATTTACCAGGAGCAAAAAACTTATGTTGTTTATTTAAAATTATAGAAACATGACAATGCAATTTAGCACATCACGGCTGGTTATTACTCAAAGGCAATAAGGTGCTACTGTAGTTTATCCTGTCTTCCCAACCATTGCTCCTAGACCATAAACTTTACCAGCCAACAATAACAGTGAAACTAACTCCCAGAATGCAATATAATGCTGGCTAAAAAGCCAATCCTAAGAGCACACATGATGGGGCAGTGGCTATTTCTGGCAGGTACATTAAAAAACAACTCCTTATGGTCCTATCTTGTGTCGCAGCTGCAGTTTTACCTTACAATAAGCATTTTAGAAAAAATGAATTAGGTTAGTGACATTGCATAATAACTTATGGAGCATTGTGACAGTTTTAAGTCAAGAAATTGGATAATTCATGGAATGCATCTAATAACAGGCATAATTGTTTGACTGTCACGCTAAAGTGTAACTCAAAGTGAATGAAATGTCACACATAAGCACACTGAAACTTGTAAATGTCACACACAAGCAATCTGAAAACTTGACAGCTATGTGCAATTTGTATTTATTTGCACTCCCATGTGTTTTTAGAGCGGAACACCTCCGGGTTTTGCGCTGGCGCTTCCCAGCGTTCTTTTTTACCGTATTGCATTAGCAAGCGATTATGCCGGAGACCGAGTGAAGGTATAATCCCATAGTTGCACTTGCTATGCTATAACATTTGCTTTTTAGGCTAGCGCGCATCATGAATGATCAGATCAATGAGATCATCTTCAGACCAGCTACAGTGCCTACCCTCTGTTACTAAGAACTGCAGTCACGCAGTCTGTCTCCGGTTAGCACCCTTCCTTCCCTTTCTGGTGCTTTGCAGCTGTTTTAAGATCTTAGAGTTTCACGTTGCTCAAATGGGTGTAATTTCTGAAATTTAAGTTTCCCTCATCTTCATTGCTTGATTTTGCTCACGAGGAAGTATCACTCAGTCATTGAAATGTCACTAATAATTACAGTGAAATTATGAAAATGTCACGCATAGCAATCTAAAACCTTGGCAACTATGCCATGCGCATCTGCTTCGAACAGCCATCAATGAGGAATCGGCAAGCCTTACAATAGTGGCTGAATAGGGTAACATCAACTTGCCATTCCTCTACAATATTTTTGAAGGGAATCCTTTTTAGTGATTTTGGTTTTATAATTGGTCAGGGAGGAATGCTCAAATATCACAAAAAAGGATTCCTTTGTAAAACGTTATTCTTTCACTGCAAACAGCCCAACTTTCTCTGCCTTTATCTTGCCGCAGCTTCTCTCTGGGTAGCTTTTTTCTACAACAGCCCCTGTAATCATCTGTGCATCTGACAGTATTGGTAAGTTGGAATGGAAAAAAAGGTCAACAAGCATTTAAAAGAGGCCCTATTGCACATAAATGCTATATTATGTTTAAAATGCTTTTTTGCCTCTTTTTAAATTATATTGATCTAGTTTTGAATTATCGACTTTCCAACACTGTCAGACACAGAAACAAGCATTGGCATACCCAATAGGTCTCGCTTTTGGGTCCTTATAAGTGTTTAGTTATGCTGCACAATATCCTTGGTGCAACAACATGAACTGTTGCATGGCAAACACTTATAAGGTCCCAAAGGCGAGACCTATTGGCTATGCCAATGCTTGTGGACGTGGTGGTGGTGGACGTGATGGTGGTGGATGTGGTGGTGGTGGATGTGGTGGTGGACGTGGTGGTGGTGGACGTGGTGGTGGTGGACATGGTGGTGGTGGACATGGTGGTGGACATGGTGGTGGACATGGTGGTGGTGGACATGGTGGTGGTGGACGTGGTGGTGGTGGACGTGGTGGTGGTGGACGTGGTGGTGGTGGACGTGGTGGTGGTGGACGTGGTGGTGGTAGACGTGGTGGTGGTAGACGTGGTGGTGGTAGACGTGGTGGACGTGGTGGTGGTGTTGGCGGTGGACGTGGTGGCGCAATTTTGGGAAGTTTAACAGAGTGATCTGCGAGGAGCGCCGCACTATTGGTAAAGACTGCTTGGAGTGCGGTTGCAAAGATCACTCTGCAGGTGTGCGGCGCATTAAGAAACAGGACGTGAGCAAAAGGGTTTTTGTAAAGGAATGTGTGTCAGGGCTGTAATGAAAATAAGGGAAGGGGTTAGAGGAAAGTCCAGAAACGCAGAAGAGAAAAACGACAGACCCATGTGTGTAGTGCATGCGGAAGGTGTCATGTTTGGAATTTGGGCAGATTTAGGCTAACCCTAAACCATGACCCATGGAGAATTGGAAAATCAGTGATTTGGAAATGGGGGGCTGGGGGGGGATTTAAATTAACAGTGACTGTTATTGAGTCCCGAGGAAGAGAGGAACAAAACAAAATGTTAGAGCGTCGGCACCATTTGCAGTGAAATGCAAAACAACGTGGCATACATTGGGATTAGTGTAAAAGACCACATGAAAGTGTCCGGAATTAACTTAAATAAACACATGAAAGTCTTTGTAAGCTATTTTCATTGAATCCCCCCCGAGAGGAAGAAACAAAGGCGTTGGGTCGCTCTTGTTGATTGCAGCAAAAAGGAAAAAGAAACAGCTCAAGGTGGCATCAATCAAAATGAACACAACACAAGGTGTTGAAAGTCACCATCACTGAGCCCCGAAAGAGGAGCTTTAGGTACAACAAACACAACGTTGCAGAGTCTGTTATCGTTCAGCAGTGAAAACAACAAACAAAACGTGATATACACCGCAACTCACTCAAATTAACACATGAAAGTGCATACAAGCAGTATCATTGAACTCCCGTGAAAGGAAAGAAAAAACATAAGGAACGGAGCGCCGCAGGAACAAAGGAAACAAGCATTGGCATAGCCAATAGGTCTCGCTTTTGGGATCTTATAAGTATTTAGTTATGCAGCACAATATCCTTGGTGCAACAACATCAACTGTTGCATGGCTAAACAGTTATAAGGTCCCAAGGGCGAGACCTATTGGCTATGCCAATGCTTGTTTCTAATTCCAGCACTGAACCCGCCTATAGTTCCTGCACTCTTTGATTGCAGCTCATCCATAGTGCCTGTGCTCTGGCTGTAGTCTGCAGGGCACATTAAGACGCCCTAAGCACTTAAAAGATTTTGGTGCTCCTATATATATCTAATTCAAAATATAAACAATAAACCATAAAATATGTTATTTTTCAAAATGAAACAAAACTTACAGTAAGATGGAAAACAAAGTTTATTTTTTATACTTCCACTTTATAGGTACAGCTGCACCATTTGCAGTTTTGCACCATATGGGCCATGATAAATCCAGCAATGGAACATTTCTGTGGTGCCCCCCTTCCCTTGATGCCCTAGGCACGTGCTTATTTCACTTAATGATTAATCCAGCCCTGGTAGTCCAGCTATAGTTCCTGTGCCCGACTTTAGTCCGTCTATGATTCCTGCACCCTAACTGTAGCCCGCATTCAGTTCCTGCGCTCTTGGATTGTAGCCGGTTTATAGTTCCTGTCCTCTGATTGAAGACCGTCCAAAGTTTCTGCACAATCTGTCAGTAGCCTGTCTATAGTTTCCGCACCCTGTTTGTAGCCTGTACATAGTTTCCGCACCCTCTGATTGTAGCCCATCTACAGTTCCTGTGCTATCTAATTAAACTCTGTTGATCGTTTTCACACCCTGAATACCGCTCGTTCAAAGTTCCTGTGCCCTCTGATTTTAGCAATTATATAGTTCCGTAGCGTGATCATGGCCAGTCCATAATTCCTACACCTTCTGATTGCAGCCAGCCGATAGTTCCCATGCCCTGATTATTGCTAGTCCATAGTTCCTGTGCCCTCTGATTTTAGCCATTATATAGTTCCCGTAGCCTGATCATGGCCAGTCCATAATTCCTACACCTTCTGATTGTAGCCAGCCCATAGTTCCCATGCCCTGATTATTGCTAGTGTCTAGTTTCTGGGCCCCCTGGTAGTAGCCTGTCTACAGTTCCTGTTCCCTGATTGTAGCCCACCCATAGTTCCTGCATCCTCTGAAAGAAGCGCCTCCATAGTTCCTGCACCCTTTGATTGTAGCCCATGTATTGTTCTCATGCCCTCATCCGTCCATAGTTCCTTGTAGCCCATTTACTACTGACCTGGGCAAAAATGTAATTATGCTGGCATACTTTGGGGGTTTTAGGTTACGGTTTTTACGCAAAAGTCCCCAAATTACGCCTTTACGCCATGTTGCATAATTACACGACAAAAATATAGCACAGGAGAGAACGACCAAAACTCGAATAGCTGTTTTTTGAGGCACTTGTGTTTTTGGTGCTATGTTTTAGTGCAAAATGCGTTGTCGTGTTTTACACTAAAATATAGCTTGCTAGCATCACTGGCGATTCTGAGGACTCCTACACTGTGAGGGCACATCAGCTAAGATGGTCCACACGCACAGAGTCTTTGAGAGACAGTCACCCAGTGAACGTTCTCTCCCACTCCCTGTGAGTGGATGTGGCAAGCATGTGTTTCCCCTTTCCTACACCACCCCTCCGTCTCCCCGAGTGGTGTTATGGTCACGGGGCCCTGTCTCCTGCGAACGATCCGTCAGGGGGCAATGCCACAATCTGTGGAGTGGGTCTCACTCCTGAGCAGGACAGCGTATCATGTGGGTTGACAATGTATTACTGTCTCACCCACCCCAAAATAAACGCCTATAAAGCCAATGCCTCTACTTGCGTTTTAGTGGCACGGACAGCGCTATTTGCTACTTCCTGAAGACACCACGTTAACGTGCGCTAAACGCCTTTATTTCTGCCGTTTTATATAGCGCGGACTCGACCCGAAGTTAGAGAGCTTTACATGAGGACCAGGTATATTACACAAGGACAAATACCTTTTTGGTTGGCACAGGGAAATTAAGTAATTTGCCCAGAATCACAGGGTGAGTCGACAACGAGACTCGAACCTGGTTCCCCAGTTCCAAAGTCGACAGCTCTGGCCTTACGCCACACCCTTATTCGGTACTGTGCGATGCAAGGGCAGATTGCGCTCTCTCAGGGCGCAATCATGTGAACAATTTTGGGGGAATGGCAAGCCTTGTTCAAGTGACTATGACCACATACACAGGCAACAAGAGACCGCTCACATTTCATTTCTGGTCAATGGGCTGAACACCCTGACTAGACATAGGATGGGGGAGCGGCCAACTTTGAAGCTGGGGAACCAGGTTCGAGTCTCGGCAGGGACGCTCAAGCATCCTGTGATTCTGGGCAAATCACTTAATCTCCCCGTGCCTAAAAATGAATGTGTCAGTCTGTAATGCAACTGGTGCTCATCTAAAGCGCTCTGATACCTTCGGATCGAGCTCGCGCTATATAAAACTGCAAATAAATAACTGATTTCCTCGGTTATTCTTCATACTCGACCCCTCGGCTTGCACTACGCACGGCCCCTGCGACTTCTCTAGCCTGGAACACCTCCATCACCTCAGTGAAATGAAGGGCACCCCAGAGGAGCAACGCGTAACCCCTACACTGGCACTGAGCTCCAATCGGCTGAAGACTCTGCCCTAATCTGAAGTGACCTCTACTCTGTTTAGCTGCATCAGCACTTTTCTTTCAACACAAGAACCCACCCCTAGATGCTCTGTAACAGATTGCGTTCCTGAGATCTGCTGCAAACTGAACGTGATAAAGAAACCCAGTCTTTACCGTCTAACCTGCAATCTTATCTCCTCTCAATCTGTAGTAGAATTGAGACCAAATTTATCAAAGATTCCTCCTCTAATCTTCCACCCAAAGTCACCCCTAATGTACCAACCAGCAAAACTGAAAGTGAATCACCATAAATCACAAGAAGGGTCCGTAATCTGCCGTGAATATGCGGACTCTGCCACGCACGTGGTTGAGGATACCACCCACTCTTATCCGCCCTGTACCTCTCTATTCTACTGTAGCAACAACTACCAGTCTGACAATTATTTCCCAGAATTTCGCTTTCATAAACTGCAAGACCCAATTCTGACCCGGGCTGAGCCGCGACAATCTGTTTCGGTGTCCAGCCCTCATCTGTGGCAGAGCCCACTCCGGATCTGCCACAGGGGTATTCTAGCTCCCGGTGAGCAGTGCCAGTGAACACCCCTCCGCTACGTGCAGCGAGCGATGCTTTCGGGGAAGGAAGCGGAAGGTGCAGATTTGCCGCTTCCGCACCAGCCCTCATCTCCCACGAGCGTGACGTGCGTGCGCTCTGAAAGAAACCCTAAACAAAAACAGGCGCGTAAACAGACTGGCCAAACCTGGTGCTCTTCCAGTGCACTTAAAAGTGACAAATGGTGGTAAAGCCAGATGTCCCGCTACAGGGAGAGGTGTGGTCCAGTTCAGGTTCCACCTTGTCGGAAATCCCAGTTTGGCATTACACTGACTGCAGCCAAGCTCATCTGGAGCGCCTCCTGTCTTATCGGTACTCCTACCCGCCTGACCCATTCTTCACAGGGGTGACAGAGTTAATGTGGTCGTGCTGACTGCAGGGAGATGTGACAAGATGCAAGGGATACCGTGCCAGCGATAGCCATAAACAAGAGAGGAGCGGGGGCGAGCGAGCGCGGCAGCCTGCAGAGCTGACCAGACGCTCGTGCGTCATGGCCTTTTGCCTGCGATTACACGCACGGCAGGCATGTGTTTCCAATTATCGCGCACGCGTCTGGGCACGATAATGGGAAACAAATGTCGGCCCTGCGCGCGTAACCGCAGGAAAAAGGCCATGACGCACGAGCGTCTGGTCAGCTTTTCAAACTCCCTAACTATAAGTCTCGCAGAGCAGCGCTTGCGCGCTACTCGAGGCTCGACCTAAAAAAGCGCGTGTGCCTCGGCTCAAAGTAAAAAAAAAAAAAAAGTTTGACGAGAGACTTTCAATGTGTCCCGCGCCACGGGATATCCAACAGTGCTTTGTAGTGCGTTGGGAGGGCAGCCCCGCTGGGAGGGCAGCCCCGCCCCCTTCATTGCAGTTGTGTATAGGAGTCTCCTGGTGCAGTGGAGAATGGGGTTTGAAGTCCCCTGGCAAAAGGTTAGATCTGTGGGGCTAGAGACCCCCTCTGTGTCTTTCAGCACATCCTGCGCCGCAGGTTATCAGGCAGCGCTTTGTATCACGTTGGGAGGGCAAACCTGCCCCCTTCGGTGCAACTGTGTGTAGGTGCCTCCTGGCGCAGTGGAGAATGGGTTTTGAAACCCCCTGGCACAAGGTGAGATCCGTGGGGCTAGAGACCCCCTCTGTGCCACGTCCTCAGTTTGTTATTCCATTTGCAAGTTATTTTTCTTGCTGCAAAGAATGTGCACTTGCATGTGTTATCAGCTTTGTGAACTTTCAAAATTCCTCACACGGATTTTCAGTATTTGTATGTAGACCTGTTGCAGAAGATATATTTTCAAATCTCGAGGTATTCAATACGTTTGTACAGTGCCTTTGAGATGTACCTCATCTAACACCTCATTCTGATCACTTTCCAGTGAATTTATATTGAAATGGTAAACTTTGGTGGGCCACAATCTGAGCAAGTAATCAGCAGTTCATAATACCATTTCAAAGAAGAAAACCTTTGATAATCAAAAAATCAAAAAACCAGAGAATAAAGCCCACAGAACCTAGGATTCAGAAGCAATCCTGCCACAGATTGGAAAGAAAATGGAGACTCCACTATGACTCCATTGAAAGGGAATCCTACAAACAGTCCTTAACAACTTACAAAGCATTAATCTTCAAAGAAAAAACCCGCTTTTACACGAACGGCATTGAAGTGTCAAAGAATTCATCTAAAGAACTATTTGCTACGGTGAAAAAAACTCACCAAGCCCCCTGAAAATATAAACACGAATGTTAGTCAAGCTTTCTGTGACTCCCTTGCAACTTTCTTTCAGGACAAGATCAGGGCCGTCTATAGCAATTTCTCAAGCAATCACCTCCCTGGGCAACCTCTGTCTCTTAGCTCGTGCACCACAAACCCCTTTCCAGTGAATACTTCAGACCTGGTAGGGGTCCCAGCTGATTCCTCCACTCTACTATCTGTTTCGCCTCTCACTGTAGTTCAAGTTATAAACCTGTTTCACCAAAGTCGGGCTCCCTGCTTGATCCTTGCCCTCTCAAGGTATTTCATCTAGTACCAGATACCACTGCGACGCATGTCTTCGGCATTTTTAACCAAATGTTCGATACAGGCAGTGTCCCTACTAATTGGAAATTAGCATCAGTTCTTCCGCTTCTGAAAAAGCCAAACTTAGACAACACAGACCCAAACAACTATAGGAACATCTCCAGACTGCCCTTCCTTGCTAAAATGGTGGAGAAGGCTATGAATATGGAAATTACAGCCTTTGAGACTCATGGACATTTCAACCCCAATCAGTTCGGGTTCAGAAGCCATCACAGTACTGAACGTGCTCTGATCAGAGCAGGTTTGACAGACAGTGGACACCGGAGGCAATGGCGCACTGGTGCTTTTAGACCTCTCCGCAGCGTTCAATACTGTCAATCATAACACGCTATTAGATCGTCTCACCTCGACTGGGATCAAGGACCGTGCACTCTTACTCCTGGAAATCTTTCTCAACGACCGTGAACAATTTGTTGCTTTAGCAGATTTTAACTCACCAACTTTTACACTCCCTTGCGGCGTTCCCGAGGGCTCTTCGTTGAGCCCTACTCTTAATATTTATGTTGCCCCACTAACAAAACTGATTCAATCCTATGGGTTCTCGGTAGTGTCCTACGCCGATGACACCCAAATTGTGATATCTGTGGTCAGTAACCCCACGGATACTGCCACAGGCTTCCACAACTGCCTGCTTCAGGCTGGAAATTGGATGGCCACAAATTGTTTAAAGCTTACTTCCAACAAAATGGAGGTCCTACGCTTCAGAAAAAATATCTCCTTTTGGTCGCCAACATGGTGGCCGCAGGAACTTTGCTCTCTCTACACCAAAAAGTAAGGTGAAGAATTTGGGAGTAACCTTTGATAGTCAACTATCGTTTGAGGGCCACATTAATACCATCACCTCTGCTTCGTTGTTCACGCTGAAACTCCTTAGAAAGATTTTCCCCTTTAGTCCTCAGCATCTACAAAAAACGGTGACTTTGCCCCTCGTACTCTCTAAAGGTAGACTATGGCAATGCTTTGTTCATAAACATTAGGAAAAAGTGCCTGACTAAAATCCAAATTGTACAAAATGCTGCTGTCTGTTTGCTTCTGGACATCCCTAAGCACGAATCTGCCTCTTCCGCGCTTGGGTGCCTGCAGTGGCTCCCAATCAGAAAGCACATTGATTTTAAGGCTCTGTGCATCACCTTTAAAGCTCTCCATGGCATTGGCCCGGAGTACCTTAAGCTCAGTTTTCAGTGGTATACTCCACCTAGGTCGCTGCGGTCGGCTTCAGCACAATCTTGTAGTGCCCAGATACAACAAGCATTGGCAAAGCCAATAGTCCTCGCCTTTGGGACTTTATAAGTGTTTAGCCAGAGATATTGACTTTGCCTATGTTTTTAAGCTATGCTGTACATCAGTGCATGATGCTGAAAAGTTATAATAAAGAAGTTGAAAGCATTTTTGTTACTTTATATATGACGAAGAAAGCATTACGTACAAGTGAAAGACCATATTAAAAAAGTATTACATATAAATGTGTTGATTTAATTTTGTCCTTTGAATGCTGGCAATTTGTTTTTGCGTGTGCCAATGCTTGCTTGTTATGGATATTTTTGTTACGGGGGGGCATAAATAATAGGAGGCTGAAGCTTGGGAAATAGTAACTGTGTAACAGTTAGTGAGTTAGTTAGGTAATGAGAGTTAGTTACTTAGTGAGAGAGTGAGTGAGAGTGAGTTAATGAGAGAGAGTTAGTTAGTGAGAGATAGAGAGTTATTTAGTGAGCGAGATAGTTAGAGAGTTAGTTATTGAGAGAGTCCATGAGAGAGATTTAGAGTTAGTTTTGAGAGAGAGAGTTCGTGAGAGAGAGTTAGAATTAGTGTCGATAGAGAGTGAGATAGTGAAAGAGTTAGTGTAAGGGAGTGATATAGTTATTTAGTTAGTGAGTGAGTAAGTTAGTTAATGAGAGAGTGAGTTAGTGAGAGAGAGCGCGAGAGTGTGAGTTAGTAAGTGAGAGAGTTAGAGTGAGTTAGTGAGTGAGAGAGTGAGTTAGTTAGTGAGAGAGTTAGTTAGTGAGATAGAGAGAGGTACTTAGTGAGAGAGTTAGTTAGTGAGAGAGAGTTAGAGTTAGTTAATGATAGAGATCGAGAGTTATTATTTTTTGAAGCGTTATTTTTGTACAACCAAAGCGCTGGGTACATAAGAAGAATACTAATAAGAGTGCTCCTGGTCTGTCTGGTTGGTGCTATATAGGTCTGTAACATAACACAACAAACCACGGGCCGCCCAATGAGAGCGAGGCATCACGCGCATGCGCCAGCTAAAGTGCATCTGTTCGTAATAAGCACTTGGTGGAAAGGGTTCAGGAAATGCTTTTGCGTGGCAAACTCTGCACGACCCCGCTCCATAATCGGACATTTAATAAAAACAGAGGAAAAGGAGGGCCCGCGGGGGGTGGGGGTGGGAGGGGTTGTTTCTGAGAAGCCTCATTCCAATCTTGCAAAGTTTACAAAATGTTACAGTTTTTTGGCACTTTCAAACAGACGGATTACAACAAACGTGTGTTTAGTTTTGGCGATGGTGCCTGTATTTTAGCCCACCATAACCGTAATATAACGGTGCGCTATAGAAGCCAGTGCAGGGTAGGGCTGGGGGAGAGTCAATGACTGCAGCGCTACCCAGCGTGAACCCAAACAGCCCATATGCATTATAAACACACCATAGGAGACGCGGCCTCGGTTACAAACACCTCGTCTGACTGCCTAGAAATAGCCTAAGGCGGGGGGAGGCTGAGGTGAAACTAAGCAAAGTCCGCCCTGGAGCCATTCCACGGCCTTATCGGTTGTTATAACAAGTCTGCAGACTAGGGACATGTGTCCACAGCAAAAAGGTGGCTGTAAAGACATCCCAAGGGAGGAGAGCGGGAAACATGCAACGGAAGCTGAAAATTCATTAGTAACAGGATACTATTTTAAGCAAAGGCAGCAGCATTTGTAAAGGCAATTCTTTTATTGGAAAATGTTTATGATTTCTCAGGAAATATTTTTAATTATATGCAGTTTACACAATGTTACTGCTTTATTGCTCTTTCAAACACATGGCTTACCCGCCCTATTGCATGGTATATGTTTTACACGTAAAATTGCTTGTGTACATACCTTTTGATAATAAGCGTTCCGTCAGACACCTGTTAAAATTAAGCCCCTGTACAGCATTTATTCTATATAGATCGGCTAGTTAAATGCGGGCTGATGACATTTGAAGTGATCAGCAGGTCATGAATTGGAGGAGGGACAAGAGAATGGGGTGAGACAAACAGATCGAGTGGGATGGATGGAGGAAGTAGGAGCAGTGATTAATGTGTAAAAAAAATAAGTGCCAGGGCTCTCGTCAGGAGGCATCTTCGACTAGCCCATTTGTCCTGTTAGCACTGCCTAACACTGAACCAACATCCTATTCAACTGGGGAGAGATTGTGACGTAATGACCAGAGCTGCCCACTTTGGAGCTGGTGAACCAGGTTCGAATCTCGGCGTCAGCTCAACAGCTTGTGATTCTGCGCCAATCACTCAATCTTTGTGCCTACCAAAAATGAACATGTCCTTAACTGGTGCTCAAGCGCCGGTGTTGATGATAAAGTGCCGGTGTTGAACACCGGAAACCACTGGCTCAAATTAAGCACGGCTACGGAGCCATACTGATGGCAGAATGTGCGCTATAAACAAGACTCTAGCGTCACATAAGCGCAGCCAGCCATGATATTCAGGAGTCCCCCATCTTTATGTTCCTTGACATGGGCATACGTAATAGCCAGGCTCACACAACCAACATCCCACCTAAGCCGACCCAACCTCCTGTCAACTTCTAGAGTTTGGAAGATCATTCCTGCAAAGCGCTAGGATGCTCCTGGTCTGTCTGGTTGGTGCTATATAGGTCTGTAACATAACACAACAAACCACAGGCCGCCCAATGAGAGCGAGGCATCACACGCATGCGCCAGCTAAAGTGCATCTGTTCGTAATAAGCACTTGGTGGAAAGGGTTCGGGAAATGCTTTTGCGTGGCAAACTCTGCACGACACCGGTTCATAATCGGACATTTAATAAAAACAGAGGAAAAGGAGGGCCCACGGGGGGTGGGGGTGAGAGGGGTTGTTTCTGAGAAGCCGCATTCCAATCTCGCACAGTAGTGGGAAAAGAGGCTTACTGCTAAAGGCGCCCAAGCAGCTGAAATACGAGCAGGGCCTTGTGCTGCTGAGCCACCCCCATGGCGTCAGCGTTTGTCAGCGCGCTTTGCCAGGCCCTGCGGGTGAAGTCCCGGGCTTTGGGGTCCTGTGCCACGGCACTGTTGTACCTTTTGGATGTTCAGCCTTGTCTGGTGGCAAACTGGACGAATGCAGAATATACCGCGTGCCTCCAAGTATGGTGGGTAGGATTTGGTAATGAGAGCCCTTCTTTAATTCTTAGTGGTAAACTGAATTCACTTGATTGGACATACATCTAATTTCCTTGGTTAAAATACAGTAGTTGTTCAAATCCCAGAGCCTGTTGCTAAGGGTAATGAGAAGCAACTTTTTAGAGAGGAGGGGCGGACACAGGCATAAGATGGAGGAGGATGGGTGGAGAGACTAGGTGCATTTTATAGTCTGTGTAAGCCCGTTGGCTCCTAATGCTGTTCAAGTATTACTACCCGGCAGCCCAGGAGAATCACGGGAGAGGGTCAGTGCTGGGAACACCCCTGCTTCGCATGGAGGCAGCGACTTGAAACACACACATGCCATCTTACTCCATCAGGTGCAGGACAAGAGGGCCTCCAGAGTGCATGAATGAGGGAAGGGGCCCTCCTTCACAGATCTGAATGGGGGCGTTGCTGCAGGCTTTAGGGCAAAAGAAGCAACGAAAGCTGTAAAGCCATTAGTAATAGGATACTGCATGCCTGTAGACGCTGAGGGGTTTCAGTGGAGCGCGGCCAGAAGTCCATGTACAGCGTTTACCTTGCGGGAGCGAGCAGCGGCGGGCGCGATAATTGCAAACAGATGGCGCCGCTGCTCGCTCCCGCAAGGTAAACGCTGTACATGCACGAGTACTCACTGGAAACAGTGCAGTACATGCACGCGTTTCCAAGAAAGTACGGAGTGATTCCAAAAGGTCACTCCAAAGCAGCGCTTGCGCGCTGCGTAGGCGAGACCTAAAAATGCTGGCTGGGGCAGTAGACGCTTTTTGGTGGGCACTTCCAAACTTTGTAATTCCCTCCCCATGGAATTGAAATGGAAAACTGATCTGTTAGCCTTTAGGAAAGCACTTAAAACCTGTTTTTTTAACCATTAGCTCTATCCCCACTCCCACTGAAGTCTTCTCTTTTTCTCTCCGAGTCAGTGCCCTTGGGTATTCGACGCGTTTTACAAATTCCATTTTCATTTCATGGACTGGCAGCTGTCGAGGAGAGTCACCTACAGAGAATCTGCAGCAATACCCAGGTCAAGAGAGTTAGAGAGGTCTAGGGTGAAAAAATAAAACAATTTAAAAAACAGAAATAAGTATTTTTCAAAGAGCAACACCGCAAATTAGTCTAGCAGTCTGTGGCATTGAAGAGAGCTACGTTGTGCCTGGATGTGCTACTTGTGAAATGGACATAATGTCATCACTCAGAGTGAAGTAAGCCAATAGCTGCAGTGGGCTGACCCACTGCCCCCATGCTATATGTATAGCGGGTGTAAGAAAATGGTTAATGACGCAACAGACAAATGAATGAAGAGATTGCTGAAAACCCCTTATAAGTATATTATATAATTCTCGTAAAATCAAAGATTCTTAGCTAATGCGAGATGTAAAATAAACTGAGGCATCAACTGCCTAAGTGTTGCATTCTGCGATTCTGATAATGTTATCACTCATTATTAAATTGTCTCATCATCTCTGCCTGGCGCCTGGGTAGCTCATTTCCAGTAGCTGGAAAGTCTCATGGATTCTTCAACGCGACAGGGCAGTTCCCTTACATAAGAAGGTATGACTATGGTAACAGTAGTTCCATAAAGCTGCAAATGTGTGGAGATATTTCAATGTTGCATGTTAACTAAAATACCAAGAAGGAGAACTGCTTTTCTCACCAGAAATGCCACACCATGTCCTAAAAAGGAGATTCTTTTTCCCCTGTTCACAAGGAAACTCACTATCAGAGTCACACTACAAGCACTGCCATTATCAACAAGGTAGACATCACAGTTGAGGCAACTCATTGATTGAGGCAGCTTGGCTAACAACTTGTTCGTGCTCAACATTCCTTTCCATAATACCCTAATTAAAAAATGGGTCTTCAAGTCCTTCCCTAAGTTGGGCATCCACTGCTGAATTGACATGTTTACAGCTACTGAACGATTTAAACTTAGCAGTGAATATAACCCGCTTGATCATTTTATCTACTAGAGGTCAGTGTAGCACTTTGTTCTTTCCTTGATTGCTTAATCAAACACCTTAACATTGCCTGGCTCATCACCTTGCCCAATAATGACAGCAACTCCCTGCAGCTGCATCAACTCCATGTAACATTGCCATCAGAGTGGGTGATTGCCAAAGTAACAACCACAAGGAAAAATTGTACAGAGATCTACGAGTTGCCTGGCCTTACAGATATGCAACAAACTGGCATGCTTACTTAGAAAGTCTATACTTGTAAATCGTCAAGCTATTTCATTTAAATTACCATAGCAACTTTATTATGCCACCATGAAGATGCATGCAGTTGATCTAACTGGCCTAGAACAAGTCATTACAGGCACTTACCATACTGGGGTCCACCTGTTGGATGGGATCTTCACGGACATTCCATTTCTTAACCCCACTGACTCACTCCAGCTTACCTGGTCAGACCATTCAGCCATTCTTATTGATCTCAATCCTCCCAAGGTCTCGGACACAGGGAATACCTCAGTGCATAAATACGAGCAACGACTCTGGCATACTACTGACGCAACTGAACTTAAGACTCTCCTCATTAATAGCAGGCCCCCGCTAGCCAACGGCTCTGAGTCGGCTACTGCCGACTACCATGCTTGGATCTGCTCTGCGGTGAGTCCTCTAACTCCTCTAAAAGAGGGCCGGAATTGTAGAGACAGGCCTTCTGAGGCCTGGTTTCCAGAGGATCTCAGGCTTGAAAAAAGGTTATGCCATAGGCAGGAACGTCGGTGGAGGCTAACTTAGAAATTTATAGAAATATGATTGCGAAATATAAAGAAAAAAAATCTTTCCCGCCAAATCTAGCAATTTCATAAACAAAATAAACACCGCAAGCAATAGCCCCAAAGAACTGTTCACCACAATACAAAAACTTTCCGAACTCCCAGAGAAAAAAAAAACTCAGTTATTAACCAAGCATTTTGCAATTCTCTGGCATCTTTTTTTCAACATAAGGTTCGTGATATTGATAATGCATTCTCCTTAAACTTAAACAATTGAGCAGAGCTAGCTATCTCCAGCAATCTCGATTTCACTCCTACCACGGGTGGTCTCAGGGCTAACAGTCCACCACGTACCAACGCAACCCCCTTTAACTCTTTTTCTCCCACCACTTTTCATCAGGTGGCTGAACTTCTCAGGGTAGCCAAATGTGGATCACCAGCTGACCCTTGCTTCATTAATACTATTGGTCTAGCCCCAGAAATTATAGCACTTCATTTGACAGAGGTCTTTAATCTAATCTTTCAGACCGGGGTCTTTCCAACACAATAGAAAAAGACCTCCATTTGACCTCTTTTAAAAATGCCAATTTGTATATTTCGGACCCTAGCAGCTATCGGCCCATTTCACATCTGCCCCTACCTGCAAAAATCATCCAAAAAATAATTAACCTAGAACTTACATCTTTTGTCAACAAGAATCATTTGCTCGATGACTCCCAGTACGGCTTTGGGTGCGAGCACAGCACTTAGCTGGCACTTATTACGGTCACAGAAGAAATCAGATGTGCACTGGATTGTGGCGGTAATGCCACTCTGATTCTGTTGGACCTCTCGGCAGCGTTCGACACCTGCTGGTTAGTCATTTTCAGAACCTAGGAGTCGATGGCTCTGCTCTATCCCTACTCAAATCCTTCCTAACAGACCGATAGCAAGTAGTAGAAATAGGTAATCTTGTATCCACTCCTTTTCAGCTACTTTGTAGGGTGCCCCAAGCCTCCTCTCTTAGCCCTTCTCTTTCTAACTTATACGTTACTCCCCTGGCACAACTCATTAAATCATTTGGTTTTGCCATGGTTTCATATGCTGACGCCACCCAGATTGTCTCCATAAGCAGCAACATTCAAGACACTGCATCTAGGCTTTATAACTGCATGCAACAGATCAGTACATGTATGCTGGAAAACTTCTTGAAGCTGAACTCAGGGAAGAATGAGGTTCTGCTTTTTGGTCCCAATGTGTCCTTTTGGACACCCAACCAGTGGCCCCAAGAACTGGGAAATCTGCCCACTCCAGCCATAAATGCTAAGAACTTCGGTGTAATTTTTTACACAAAATTATCGTTCAAATATCACATAAATGCGAGCACCTCTTCCATCTTCTTCATTAAAAATCTGCCCTTTCATTCCCCAGACCCTGCAGAAAACTGTGGTATCCGCCCTTATTCTGTCTAGGCTGGACTACTGCAACACCCTCTTTGTCGGCCTATCGAAGGGTCTTTTGACCAGACTTCAGGTTCTTCAGAACGATGCGGCCCGACTACGGTTAAAAATTCCCAGGTGGCAGTCCACAAGCCCAGCGCTTTTCAACCTGCACTGGCTCCCCATGACGAAGAGAACTGATTTTAAAGCCCTTAGTTTCTCCTTCAGGGCCCTACATAAGGCCTGCTCCGCTTATCTTAAACACTTGTTTTCCTTGTACTTTCCTCTAAGAGATCTTTGCTCTTCCTCAACTAACCTGGTCAAAGTCCCAAAGCATCGGCTTGAGAGGTGGGGTGGCAGGAGTTTTGTCTCCGCCACCTCCAAACTCTGGAACACCCTGCCCTGTCACATGAAGGCCGCCTTCGATCTACTAGCTTTTAGGGAAGCACTCAAAACTCGGCTTTTCACTCAGTAAGACGGGTTATTCACGTCTACTGTTCACCTCCATCCACTTAGTCTCTACTCAGGACACTTCCTCGTTTAGTGTGGGCAGCGCCGAGACACCTTCGGGCATTAGTTCGCGCTTTACAAATATAAAATCAAATCTAGTGAATGTCGCACTGAATGATGCTTTTCTTAAAAGGGCCTTGGCATCTTCAGTTGTGCAAAGTTAGTGACTGTGTTGATGTCTGCTTCCCCTGCAAAACACTTGCTGGGGTGCTTGCATAATATCACAAATGGAGCACAGGAGCTGTGTGTTGCTTGCATCAATGTTGCTGGAGACTTTACACTGGAATGGGATGGTTCACTAACACAGCACATAAGCACAAGAATTGTTTGAAGGCTCTCACATTTTGGAATGAGCTAAGGTGGCGTAGAGGGACTGCTCCTTTACACTATGCAAATCCAAGAACATTTGGTATGATTTCTGAATTTTTCTGTATAAAGTTGCGGAGCTATATTTTTTATCTCTTCATCCTTTATTTGAAGGTAGTTATTCTCATGCCACGTGGCATGTTACTGAATTTGTGGTTCTATGAGTGACATTCAATTTGATGTTAACACAAAATTTTAAACTACTGTCATGATCTGCTGACTGTCCTCACCTGTGTATTACTGGACAGGAGAGGAGAGTCGCTCCTCCGAACTTTCTCGATGTGCAGGTCTTTCACAGCATAAGAGGACAGCGATAGGCACAGATTCTGGGTACCAGTTGGTGTAAGGCTTCAACCACAATTGTTTCTCTTAAACGTTCAAATGTGTTTCTCTCTTCTCTGTTGAATCTACTTAAATGATGTGAATGTGTCTGTGACTTTATAAAAGTCGCTTAGAGAAGCTAATCCAGTGAGAGATGTACAAACTAAGAAAACGAATTCCTCCAGCGACCCGTTTCTAAACTGTGGGATGACCATTTAATCAAATATCCAATTCAAAGCTGCATTAAAATACACAAAAAAGGAAGATACCAGACTTTTTAATGAAATTGCACACTTTATGTTTAGAAATACAACTGCATAAACTTAATTTTATATCCCTTAAAACATATATTCACAAAGGAAATAAGAACTTTAGCAGAAATATTCTCGTTTTCCTCATTCTGTTTCATCTTTTAAAACATTGAAGAGTGTTTCTTTACTTTCATCATTTTGGATGCACACATTCAAAAGTAGCCAATATGAGTGATTAACATACGCTGCCAATTGTAGAAAACAGTCACAATATCGGGCAGTGATGAACGCGGAGATATTCAAAATCTCGGGTCCGAGGCTTTGCAAAGTTGTCTCCCAGTTCAGCGTTAGGCTCTCTGCGCTTAGCAGGTAATGCAAGGAGGTAGGGGCAGGAGAACATTCACTGTGAATGTGCCATTCAGATATGTCTCTCATCTGGTTTAATCAGGAATCCTCCTTCTCTTGGAACCTGTGAAGAGAGAAGTAAGACGTATTGCTAATAAAGCACGTGCAGTAAAGCGTGGTATTTGTATTCCTATTTCCAAACCACGCTACAAGTCATGAGCGCTTCACAGTGCAGCAGAGGTGGTTTAGGGCTATGGGGCTGCGCCCCTCTGAAATCCCTACATCTTTTCTGCAAAAAAATATTAAATACATCCATCTCAGATCGTATGTCTAAATAAATCTATGTACTGGCTGCCTATCCCGCCTCTGAACAAAGAGCCCGAAGTCAGGAGTAAATCACATTTTTGCAAAGTGGCATACAACGCAGAGCTTGCCTTTCTAAAGCCCTTCAGTGTCATGGGAGTCTGCTGATATCCACTGTTGACACATCCCTGCATGAGGCCAGACATCATTCACCGGCATAGATGTCACCCTTTCCTAATCATGATAGGATGCGAGCGCAATAAGTGAGATTTGGCACCTGTCCTTTGTAAAGTTAAGTGTTAATGCTAAACTTGTATTAGGTATATTGTGCTGACACACCTGGCCACGCTGACCTCCCACCACTGACACACCCCAGGCCATGGCTGTAGGTCGATGGCTCCTTTAGAAGTGGAACTGCTGTATTTGTCCGCTGCAAAGTGAATTCAAAAGTTGTGCAGGGCTTTTGCTCCCTGTCGAAGCTGATCCAAATATCCTCAGCTTTTGAGGTCGTCAAGCGCAAAGGGAGAAATATGTGCGTATAATGTCCTGATTTGTGGAATACCAGACAAAAGTCAAAAGCCATTAAATGCTAGAAGTATGCATGTCTAGAATATGGTGCACATACTTGGTACTGATATATTTAGATTGATTGGCGCAATGGTTCTAGATTGTTTTATCCCCACTCTGGACATGTTTTAATTTTAAAGACAGATGCTGTAGCATGCTATATGTTTGAAGTTGAGTAGTTCTGAGGATCTGGCTCGGTCATATGGCATTAAAACAGAAACTGAACCGGGTCCTTGTCGGGCCCTATATTCATGTCCTAACATTAATGCCAAAAACACAGATTGATTTCCGAACAATGAACGTTAAAAACATTAAGGTAATGCACTTCAGCGATTTAGTTCATGTTTCTATTTCACATGCTTTACATAGACTTGCCTTTCCTAAGAGTGTTAGCTAGTTCCATCATGTTGTGTTTCTGTGCTTTTTTCCGTGCATCTTATTACTCTTGTATAGAGCTTTCTTTCAACTAAGTCGCACCAGGCGTTTTTGACGGGCTGCAGTTGAGAGCTCTGAAACGGAGGCTGAAGGCAGTGCGAGTTTCCTCACAGCACCTGTAAGTGGGTTGGCCTTTCTGACACAGCACAGAGCAATGGCCGCATATTCCAGTTGCAACTGAAATTCTGTGTAAATGTGTGTGAAGGGGGTATACAGTTATGAAAATATTAACAAGGAGAAAGTAACAGAAAATAAAGTACTCCCATAAGAGTGAGTGAAGTGTATGGTTGGGGGCGGTGAAGTTAGGAAGATGCATTTAGGAGAGAGTGAAAAGAGGTGCTGAAGAGGAAAAGATAAGATTTAAGATATGCAGATGGACCAGATGTGGAGAGAAAATGGGGTTACATGTTTAACAAAGTACACATAACAGAAGACCAATGCTCCTTTCTCAGGTCTCAATAATATTTATTTCACAGTCTCACAATTGAAACCTTTTCAATATTAATTTACAACAAAATCATTGTGGTTACTCCGTTATCGTAAATAGCTAACAACCACCAACAGGTCTGGCAGGTTTCAGGTGTATGTCAGTTGTTGTGTTATGTGGGGAAACAGGCCATTAGTAGTGTGGCAAGCACAAGTAACGGGTCCAAAGTCGCCCTCCACTGGGAACCAAACACCCTTTTGTAGCGCTTGACTTTCAGGGTAGCGGAGCAGAGCAGTACAAGGCCTACTCAAGGAAGGTGATGTGGGCTGGTGATCACCATTAGCTGGCATGCAATAATAACACTCAATACATAATTGTACAATCTGTGCTTTTTCTTTAGGAAAGTAAAAGTACATTTATTATACACACACTATCCAATACTACACAGTAATATAGAAATATACATAAGGTTGGTGGAAATCTATTTGGTAACTTTAAATCTGACACCCTAATTCACAGGACACCCCTTTCATGTACAGTACAACATTTAACCACATACGGGGGTGTCCGTTTGCATTAGGTCAATGTTGTCCCCTCTCAAACCTGAAATCACATGTTCTGGTAATACTTCATTCCATCACTGACTTCAGTAACCATAATCCCTCTGTACTTGTTAAGAATAGTCAAGCATTGCAATCATATGCCCACATTACCAGGAATAAAGCATGACATCCCATTCTCCACTTATAATTAACCAGGCATTGCAATAAGGTGCTTGTATCATCTGTAATAAACATCGCAGCCTCTGAGGAATAAGAATTACTACCAACTTTAACACCTCTTCAAATAAAGGTTTTCATTGAAATCTTTGAATAAAGCATTGGGTTAATCTCATGGTGCATAATACTTTGAAAGAAAGCATTGCCAAACTACCACGAAGAACACTTTCCAATAAAGCATTTCAAGCCCTTTGACAACAATCTTTAAATAAAACATTTTCAAAATGTACCATGTGTATATGTGTTTTTTTAACAGCTTTTAGACCACAGAACCTATGCAGCCATAAATCTGGCCCCTAGAAGGCCCTGCATTCCCAGCTGTAGAGCACATACACGTGGAGAACCTACAAACTTTGGGTCAGTACTTTCTGTAAAAGCTCCTTGGGGGAGCTGCTGTCCTTCTGCATCCCCCTTGTGCTCTCTTTGGTACACTGGTGGTGCCACTGCTATCCTGGGGCCAACACGTTTGCCAAAACATTTGGTTGCAAGGACCCTGCAGGGCATTATGGGGCGCACCCTCGGGAGCTTGTGAGTTTTACAGTAGCACCTCTGTGCTTTCTTTGTGGCCCCGCATGGTGTGTACTTTTTCATTTTTCCTTTTCTGTGGGTGCCCGATCCCACCCAGGCACCACAGCACCTACAATCATTGAAGGCAGCCAAGGAATCCCACCCCCTGGCTGCCCAGACGGCTCCTGCGTAGCACACACTTCCATGTGCGACCACAGGAGCAGGCAGCTCTCTTTCCCCTGCCCGTTCCTGCAGGCAGGGCTCTGCCTCAGAGGTGGCTGCCCATTTCTTTCATACACTGGCAAGGGGAGAGGAGGAGGCCCACCACTACTCGAGGGGCATGGCAGCATTCCCAGTCACTTCTCCTCCTGTGGGGCCTGGACCTGGGGGTCACGGACCCCTGCCCTCACTCACGGGGAACGCAACGGCGCATCCAGCCTTCTTGCGATGGTGGGGGTTCAGAGTTGGGGGTCCCAGGACCCTGGAAATGAAATCCAGTCTGGGGGTTGGAATTAACAGGCCCTCTTAGCTCTGGGGAAGGACCCCATGCACGCATCCTCTCAGGTTTGACGCGCTCAGGCGGCGTAGCTCCACGCACTCCGGGCCGGCCAGGGGGCGGGGGAAATCGGTCCAAGGTCAACTCCTTCTCCTGCCCATATTTCGGACCCCGTTGGGCCGTTCTGCATGCTTTTAGCCTCATTCTGCTCCTGGTGGCGAGCCCTTGCTACCTGGAGGACTTTCCTCAGGCCTCCTCGCCTCCAAGGTGGTGAACTCTGCAGGGAGCTGGTTCCACTGGGTTACTGCACCAGCATTTCTGCTCCTTCTCCTCTGGCGCGTCTCTCCTCCTTGGCACAGAAGTCCAGTTCTTCCCCCAAGTAGTCCGTATGGAATGTAAAGGGACCAGCTTCCCTCGTCCTGGGGAGAGCCACACTGGTCCTGGGGGCAACTGTAGTCAGAGTCCTTAGTATGGTTGTCCATGGCTGCCGCCTCCAGTCCCAGTGTCCAGCAGAAAAAGAACACAACAAACTGAGCTCTCCCCCTTGTGCAATAACTTTTAAGTGGGGTTGGAGCGTTCCAGAAGTGAGACACCCCTGGCCTATCCAGGGGTGCTACATCCCCTCTCCGCCCCCTGTCCCAACCCTTCTGCACAACATGCTTGGACAATTCAAAATGGCGTCACCCAGGAGTCACATCTCCTCAGGGGGCCTCAGCAGCCCCTCGCTGATATCATTGCCAGGGCCTTTCCTACTAAAACCTCAAAGGAAATCCTCCTACTGTATTGGCTCCAGTTGTCTGGACTTCTTCCTTTGTTCAGTGGGCTTGAGCTGGCCCATCTCTAGTACAGTGTAACAGCAAATTGATGGTAGGAGATCCTTCAATCCCACCACTTTCCTGCTCAGGAGCTAAGTGAAGCACTCAACCACTTCCTTTGTGTGGGGTGGCGTTTGTTCCTGCTGCTGGAGAGAAATGTAATTAACTTTGCACAGCAGGGAAACAAAAGGCCAGGGCTATGATCCTGAGCTAAGCCAGAAAAATATGACAACCCTGGATGACCTGTACGCTGTATATATATCTTCTTGGAACTCTCATACTTGGGTTTGGTGTACAAACTCCACTCCAATTCGATATATCACTGGTCTCTGTAGGCCAAAGGGAAGCAAAACTGCCCTCTACGGTAGGCTTCCCTACAGGTGTATAATGGAGTGTCACTGCAGACAAGACAGAAAACCACAATGACTTTCCCTATGAGTATACACCATTATGAGGCCTACCTCAGGTCAATATCCAATCCTGCAGAGTCCTCTCTGCACCTGGCTACCTGTGCGTAGTTACAGTATTGCGCATGACCATATTCTTACACGTGCAGCCCCCACAAGTGTGCACATGTGTTCCTGTGAAAACAGCCAGGTGCCCGTTACCCTTGCTGTGTCGCAGCAGCCTTATCTTAAAAGGTGGACACAGGCGGAAAACAGGCACAGTCCATTTACTGTATATTTACCGTGGGTGAGTCACCAGTGTTGGGGCTCACTCACAGTAAAGAGGTCACATAGCAGGTGGTCAAAAAGCAAAAAATCCAAAAGGATTTGATGGGAAGAACCCATCGGCTTACATGTTATATATCTGGAAGCAATAACAGAAATTTCAGAGAGAAAACAGAATACCAGTCGGGTAACACACTATGGGAATCACAGAAATGTAGTTTACATGCTTAAACCATGCTCCTTTTAGAGACCCCCACTTTTTTCATCCCACTTAAAGTCTCCACATATTTCTATATGACTGATTGAAGCCAGCAGCTATGGGTGGTTCCCCAAGGCTAGTTAGAGCATTTTCTTCCAAAGTTGATGCTGCACACTTTGCAAGACACTGCACCCGCACATACTTTAAAGGGCCTGTAGTTGTCATACTACACAATTGCACACTACACTAAATGGTGAACATACTAATGCAGTAAGATGTGGGGCAGATTTTAATGTGTTTAAATATTTCAAGACATGTTCACAATTGCTTTATAAACCTTCTTGCTTTCTCGTTAATTCTTTATGAAAATTTGCCAATTTTTTTTTCATTTTTTTTGTTCCCGGGAAGGCACCCAAACCCTACATTTGTCCATCGAGCTCTCACAGTTCGCTCTGTACAAAAATGTGATACCCAGCTTTTATGCCTCGCCACTTTCAAATGTCACCAGCTGCCACTGCTCAGAGCAGACCTCCACATTCAGCCTTAATCCTCTACCAACCTTTCGTGATACCGTAAGAAAAAGAGAAAATTATGACACTCAAATTGCGGTCGGATGGATCCAGACTATCGAGTCTACTAAAGGTGCCGAAGGAAGGTCCTGGCAGTGCTAGTGGTGCTCCTGAAGGAGTGTGGCCTCAGAGGCAAGCGAGGAGCGGCTGTTGGCCAGCCCGAGTCCCGCTCACGGTGCGCCTACCAAGCTGGGCGTGCAGAAAACTTCAGAAGTGGTGGCCAGAGTGACTGTGGTGAAGGTAAAGCAGCATAGATACATGCGGCAGGGACCCTGCTGGCAGGGCAAAATCTGACCATCAGTTTAAACATTTGCTTCTTGAAACTATGACCTGAGAGGAGGGGGCTTCACCTCCTTTGCACAGACTGGATATTTTTTTCATCTGACCGGTGTACTGCAGCTGCCATGCTTCCATGTGCACCACCTGGAACAGACTGCAGCTGGATAGCCTAACAAGAATCCTGGAGTACTCATTTGGTGGCATCCATATCAGCTCCCCTCAGAACTCAACAGTAAATCAACAGACACAAAGTATTGCTCTGTGCAGTGCATGTATTTTAAGAAAAAGAAAGTACTTTAATCACACATTTGAAAAGGTGATTCAATTACTAGGTTGCAGCCCTCCTACTGGATCTAATGGCATGCAGACATTCCCATAGTGGCTGTTTTCTCTAACTTCTTTCTCTCACTTGACACAGGCAATGATATTGGTACAGGCTAGGCGCATGTGCAGATCACTGGCAATTATCCCAAATACTGGCCTGTAGGTCATTTCACGAGTCTTTTGCTTCAACAAATCCATGCTGGTGAAGGTTAGAGTAAGCAGCAACAGTTTCCCTCTGCTCGCATTCAAACAGATTCTCTTAGATCATGCAGAGACAGTACTTTTTTACCTGCTTAGTGATGATGGTGAGTCCCAGGCTAAGCCAGTGCATTCATCACCTTTATACTCTTGAACTTTATTGCTGAGGTGGGAGACCAGAAATGGCAGTCTAGCAACCTGCAGGACCAAGGCCACCGAGCAGGTGCTCTGTTGCCTTTTCAGGGATCGCAGCCTTTGTGCCGACACAGCCGGGTGGTCTTCTTTGGCAGTGGCAGTCCTTGACACGGGTGCAGGCAAACGCACATCTTCGGCATTGTGGACTTGGAAGCTGATGCAGACATGTGCTGGTTTCCAGGCTGATGCAGCAGCTTCTCTCAGGTGGGCACCTCAAGTGGCAGTAATAGCACTAGGCACTTCGAGATGATGGCGGGTATGGCAGACTGCAAGGCGACAAGATGGTGAATATTCCTTTATGCAGCTCACAGTGGGAGCTGCAATGAGAGACTGATGGGGACCTGGCAGATGTTGGGACAGGTCTGGCTTTGCTCTCTCTCAGGGGTTTGCTACTTCTGGGTGTCCCGCACACCAGGTGCATGCTGGGCTTCTTCTCCAGAACAGTCTCTCCTATAATATGACCAGGCACTCCGCTTCCCTCAGGCTTCATCATTTTTCCAGAAAACTGTAGACTTCAGGTGATTATGGAGAAACCAACCCTGGTCACTAAGTAGTCCTCCAAGTACTCTGGGGAGCACTCCCTTCCTTAGTCATGGAGGAGTTAGAACTGGTACAAAGTGGGGTGGTTTAGACTTAACTTTTATACATTTCCCAGACAGGAAATGTGGATCCACCGTCTCAGGCTTCAGAACTGGTTTTGAGTTTCAAATGTCTTTTCCAGGCTGCTTGCCAGACACAGCCTCCGTGCAAATTATTGGCTCTCACAGTATGTATCAAAGGGTCTGACTCAATGCTGGAGTATCTAAAACATGGACACAATGAAGGGGTAGGCTCTAACCCTGGCTTCAGTCACCTTATTGAAGCAACAACCCAAGGCATACAAAATGGCAGGACCTGACTAGAATGCAATGTAATGTAATGATATTTATAAAGGACAGTGGGTACCATAAAAGTGTTCTGGTGCAACAGAACTTATGAGGATTACAGAGGAGCAGAAGACAAAAGAAGAAACTGGCCAGTAGAATTAGCTGAAGAAAAACTCGGTTTTCAGGTCTTTGGGGAAAAAGAGCTGGTCAGGAGACCTCATCTACAATCAGAAAGAGTTCCAGATCTTTTCTGCCATCAAATACAAAGATCAATCACCTGCTCAACGACAGTGAAACCCGTGGACAGCTAGAAGGCATGCCATAGAAGATTGAAAGCAAAAGACACACAAATGATAGACGGAATGCGGAACAAATCAAGCTTTCACCCCCAGTCAAGAGATCTGGGTTAAATCGATCGTTCTTTTGTTCACCATGCCACCTCAGTTTAGACCCATCCGTATGCAAATCAGTCTTGACCCTGCTCCTCATGGGAACAGTCCAGCCCTAACTGCCAAGCCAGGTCCTCCCTGGACCAGAAACAAGCATCCTGGGACCGGTTTCTGGGCATCACCCCTCATCAGCCAGGCTGGCTTGAATCCAGTGGCACAGTGAGCCTGGGACCCACGTCCAGTGCTGCTGCCGACCCCAGACACGATTCTGCCCTCCTGCTGCTGAGCTGAGCTCGAGCACGGGAAGGTAGAACAATAGGTTTCCTGTCACAGGGAGGTGTGACCACCTCCCAGACAGGACTTCGTGTATTGGGCTGGTGGCGCTTACCAGTGCCACCAGACTGCTTTGAAGGGCACATTTGGTGCCCTCCTTGCATACTCTAGTTAGAACGAGTTGTGGAACCCCTTGGCTCCCGCTCTGGCGCGAAACTGGACAAATTACATGGGAGCATCCTCCCCTCTGTCCAGCCCTTGCTCTGAGAGGGACCCCTGTGTCGTCCTAACCCCTTTCTTAGGGTATAAAAGGGCTCACCTCTGGGTGGGTCCTCAGATTCATCGTGGAACAAGACTCAAGCCTGAAACCACACCCCTCTTCGACCTTCTGGACACTTGGACTTCGCCTGGATCCGAGACTGCATCAAGGAAGACTCCTGCTGCTCCTGGTCTCGCTGCTGTGCAAGTCTTCTTCCAGGATCTTTAACAGACCTGTAGGCATCAGGACACCCAAAGTAATCTCCCTTGGAATGAAGGAGTCACTCCCCTGCATCTGCTGGCACCGCAGCAAAGCTGACCGGTCTGCTGCTTCTGATGTCCCACGGACCTTGAAAGGCTCAGCAACACAGGTGGTGGTTCTGCAACTCCCTCGAGGCCTGACCTGTCCTCTCTGCAATTTTGAGGCCAGTATCCCTTGTTGGAACCGCTGGGAGCTCATTGTACTTCTGCCTGCCTGCCTGCACTTCGGACCGCTGCCACCGGACCTGACAATCGTTCCTGTGAGGGAGTTAGCCCAGGGGAACTACCATCCCCAAGCTGCCAAGCGGCGCGCTCGCCGCCATCGCACGCGCGAGGAGGCGCTCAAGTAGCGGCCAGGGCTCCCGCAGCGCGGGACGCGCGTGGGCGTGCTCGGGCAAAGCCCGGGCCAAGGGCGGGCCCGTCTGCGCCTGTCCGCGGCAGGACTAGGCTGGGCTGGGCCATCCCCCTTGGCCCCACAAGAGCAGTAGTATACAGAGACCGGTAAGGTGAAATATTGTTTCGTTGTGCACTTATTAGTGTTCACTGACTCTGTGGGAGTATGGGCAAAAGCAAATTACCGCCCTCTGTAGGGAAGCCACATACTAAAAGCGCACCAATTACGAAGTATTTGAAAACTGCTGTGGGGCTGCTTAATAGTGAGATCGTACACGTCGAGGAACAACTCGCAGCTACTAAAACTGCACTAGACGCCGCACTGAAAGAATCTGTATTAGAGGGTGTGTGCGATCCCACTATAACCACGAGTGATGGGAAGATAAGGATACAGAGGCACAGACTACCATTGTAACTAATAAGGATTGTGTTTCAAATATGGCAAACCCCTGCATTTTAACAACTGCATTGGAGATTTCAACTTTGTCTAACAACACTGATCCCCCCCCCTCCCCACCGGCTAAAAAATCCAAACAGCTGCCTCAACAGAAAAATGGCCACAGGGGGAACATGACAGTGAAGGTCAAAACAAAGCCAAAGGCAAAAAAAGAAGGAAATAATGCCGGAGTGATAAAAGGGGATAATAATTCAACAAGCAAAGTACAAGGGCCACAAAATATTGAAACACTATTTAAAAAGCTACATGGCAAATTGGATAGCATCGAGCGACGATTGATGTCTGAACTAAAGCTAGTCCAAAAGGATGTGACTTTTTTAACAGACTTGGTCTCTGAAATAATCCCTACAAAATATCTGAGCAAGACTATTATTAATAATAACCCAGTGTTAGAACTGGGGTCTCCAGTTGGCCAGGGTCGGTACCCTAGCCCAAGTAGGGACCTCTGATTCCGACAAGGTAGCTTGGCGCGAGGCAGGTAGGCATGCCCGAGGCAATGTGTAAAGTAATTGTGCAACACACATCCACACTGACACAGTAAGACGCACACAAAGGAGACGCCACTTCAGTTGTATGCAAAACTCAAATGCCTTTATCTGAGGTTCAGGCAAACCTGTCAGAATGCAATGCAAATATATTCAGAACTTTCCTTGCGCATTTCAACCATAAATGACAGGTACACGTTCTGTGAGTCGCCTTCTCCAACTCTTAGCCAGTTCAGTAATAGGGAACAGGAGTCTCTTCATTTCAATCATTGGCGAAGCAAACATGGCAAGAATTACATTACATTACCACAGTTCCCACACAAAGGGGGCTCAGGATGATCTCTGGGAGAGCTACGGTTAGGATAACCCCATGGAGTGCCTCCGTGTTCCTCTTGGGCACTACTGTCAGGGCAAAGCCGGGCTTGAGTGGTGTGCCCACACGCAGGGCTCCCGGCAAACGCTACCTCTCACCGGGGTCACCGGTCTGCAGACGTCCCCTCCCCCCAGTCAGCCCACTCCACACCTCTCTCGGGGCCGTTACCTGGGGAGGAGGATGGCGGTGAAGGAACTCGTGGGGTTTCCCACAGCAGGGGAGCGGTCGGGAGAGTTTGGAAGGCTCTCGCACTCTCTGGGGCTCCTCGGGACTTCACCAAGGCGGGCTCCGGGTTGCCTGGCAACACCCCGCTCCGTAACCAATCCGCGCGCGGCTCCTCCGAAATGCTGCCGATGACGCTGCAGGCCGGAGTCCCGGTTGCCAGGCGACGCTCGCTCTGCAGCACCAACCCCAGCGCGGCGTTCTCCGGGCAGCGCTGGGGATTCCCTTGGGCGCGTGCTCCCATCTGGCCGGCGGCAGTGAATTCCTGACAGGCCGCACTCCTCTCGGGCCTGAGGCGGTGAACTCCGGGCCACAAGCGCTTCTCCGCCACAACGCCCCAGAGACATGGCGCTCCCCGGGGCCTGGGCGACGTCGGTGATTCCCCGGCCTCCGGCGCCTCCACCACGCACCAGCGCCTCTCAGGTCAGTTTCACGCCCCCCCAGGCAGCGGTGGAGACTTCGGGGCACAGCACTTCTTTTCCTCAACGCGTGACAGCGCTCCCCAGGCAGCAGCGGTGATTTAGGAACGCAGCGCTTCCTCTCCTCAGCGCGCGACAGCGTTCCCCAGGGGCCCCAAGCCGCGGCGTTTAACAGTACCTTGTGAGTCTCGTGCAGCGGCGGTGAATCCCCCCCGAGTACAGCACCGCAGGGCAGGGTAGGTGCAGGTCGTGGTTGTCCCTTTTTAGGGTCTGTCTTTCAGCAGGGTAGTCCCACCTTACTGCAGGGACAGTTCTCAGCAATCAGCTCAATACCAGGAGATCAATCCTTCCTCCTGGGGAGACACTCTGGGGGTGTTTTGGACCACTTCTCTAGGCTGGGTCAGATCAGCAGGCAGCGGGGCGGCACACATAGGGGGGCAGCAGCTCCTGGGAACAGTCAGCCCTGGTGGGGTAGCAATCCTGCTGACGCAGCTGTCCGCACTCCAGTCCAGGTGGGTCTCTAGCCAGTAGTGTAACAGTGATATAGGGTTCCCTCCTTTTCTTTTATACCCCTAAGTCAGGTGACCTTCCAAAAAGGCGGCAACCTGGGGGGTTGGAAGGTTCTGGAATAATCTAGGGCTCTGTGGTGTCCCCTGTCCCCTCCGTCCTGTCGGTCTATGGTGACAAGAGGCCGGACCGTAAGGGCTACAGTAACATCCAGACCCAGCCTATTCCAACTACTAGCGCGCAGACAGGACGGTGGCCTCACCGCAGTAGCAGGGGCCGGTGGCAACCATGTTTTTAGGAGAGAGCACCTGCACCTCAGCACTGTTTAGCAGCGGTAAGGCGCCCAGAGTCCTATGTCCAACAAAAAGGGCGGTCAGCTACGAGGCAAAAAAAAGGGAAAAAAATGTAGGGGAAGACCACCCTAGGGCTGACAGGTCTAACACGCGTCCCCCCCAGCCAAAAGTGGGGAGAGCTACCCAACTTCTAGGGAGTTCTCGTCACTAAGGCGGAAAAACCTAGAGAGACCGTCAGCATTGGCGTGGTCTACTCCGGGTCGGTGATTAAATTCCGTCAATTCGGGAACTGAGGAAGCAGTATAAACTAGCCCAAACGAAGGCCAAGAGGGATTGGGATGAAAGGAGGTGGGTAGAACTAGGAGAGTCTCTCTCGAGCCCCGATGCCCGCACGTTTTGGTCAATTGCGGGCAAGGGCATTCACGAAAGGTCCCCGCCCCTAGCTAATAATATCCCCCCTCATCAGTGGCAGGAACACTTCGGTTCTCTTTACTCATTTCCCTTAGTACAAGCTACGGAAGCATTAGCTCCCGATCCAGTGCAACCTTCATATGACCTAATATTCACTAGAGAGGAAATATTGGCTTCACTGGATGCAATCGTTTCCGCCAAGGCTCCAGGCCCTGACGGCATCCCAGGAGATCTTTTTAAGTCAGATAGGGAAAACTGGGCCACATACATATTAACCCTTGCTAATGACATCGCGGGAGGAGGGAGCATCCCTGGATCTTGGAAAGGAGCGGAAGTCATTCCTATTTTTAAGAAGGGCGATAGGTCAATGCCTGCAAACTACCGGCCGATCAGCCTGATCGACTGTGTTCAGAAAGTTGTCTGTCGCTCACTTCTAGCGAAAATCACGGACTGGATGGAGGAAAATGACATTCTATCCTCCCTCCAAGCGGGCTTCAGACGAAAAATGGGCACAGTCGATCAGGTTTTTCGACTTTATATGCTTTATTGGAAGGTGGTCTTGTTGGGCAAAGGGAGTCTGTATATTGCATTCATTGACCTAAAAACTGCATTTGACCTTGTTCCCAGGGAGAATTTATGGCGGGTGCTTAGGGAGATGGGCATGCCTGCAGGTATTCTTTCACTCTTAATTAGGCTTCACGATGAGAATTTTGCTAGGGTCAGGTGGGGTAGCCAGGGACAGGTCACCAATTCCATCATGGTGCAGCGGGGAGTCCGCCAAGGATGTGTTCTGGCCCAAACTCTTTTCTCATTGTATATTAATCATATAGCAGAGGCCTTATCTGCCATCCCAGTGGATGCCCCGACCCTAGCAAAGCAAAAAATACCTACCCTCCTATTCGCAGACGACACGCTTCTTGTCTCAAAGACCCCAAAGGGCTTGCAGAACCTACTAGATCACTTCAAGCTCTTCTGCGATGGGAGGGGGCTTGAAATCAATACAGCAAAAACCAAGCTCATGCTCCTAAATCCCCCTAAATCTTTTAAGGGTAATTTGTTTCTAAATGATGTCCCACTGGAGAGAGTCAGCTCCTTCGATTACCTGGGAGTAAAACTTTCTGAGCATATGGCCTGGAATCACCATCTTAATAAGGCCTTCCTCAAATTTTCCCAGGTAACCGGGGTCCTGCGTAAAGAACACCGCCTCTCCCACACTAAGCCTGTTGCTCCGGCATTAAAATTGTATAGTTGTAAGGCCGTGAGCAGTGCCCTTTATGGTGCTGAGCTTTGGGGGATGGTAAAAGCCAACAATCTGATATCCCTGGAGAATAGGTTCCTTAAAAATTTGGTTTCTCTCCCATAGAGTACCCCCACTTACCCACTATTGCTAGACATGGGTATCAAACCCATAAGTGACTTAGTGAAGCTCCGTCCCCTATTGTTCTGGTATCGGCTGGTATCCACCCCGGAATTATCGGTGTATGCTGCCGGTTTCCAAGAGATTTGTGCCTTAGATTCCATGCATAAAATTGGTTGGACAAAGCACGTCAAAGGCCTTCTGTCACACATAGGTCTAGTGGGACATGATATCGGTTCTCCACCACCCCTCACTAAAAGCCAGATTAAAATCCTCTATTGGGAAGGGGTTGATCACTCTGCCGTTTTAGCCGGCAATCGAGGGAGACTGACCGAGGAATTTAACGATATTAAGTGCAACCGCACCCTTGAAAGTTACCTTGATATTATTAAAGTGCCGGCCGATAGAAAGTTATATACTCAGTTCTGATTTGGCAGCTTGCCTATTAATTCATTTACAAATTCATGGCTGTCTAACAAAGCATTACCAAAGGGCTGTCCCTGCTGTCCCTCTCCACAAGAATCTATTGCCCACTTCCTTTTTGCATGCAAAGCATACACCAAACCCAGGAGTAGATGGCTCTCTCCTGTTTGTAGAGAACTTGGTACTCGAGATCATAGAGTGGCTCTGCGTATACTAAGATCTGATGCAAGACCTCTATTTGTGTGTGCTATTGCAAAATATTTGGGAATCGCATGGGCAATTAGAAGAAGGGCGTTGAATCCTTCTCGTCCTAACCCTATGATCAGCATTTGTGTCTAAATCCTTATTAAAATTATTGCTGCTATATTTGACAGTGAACTAGAAAGAGCAAGCAATATTGTCTAGCATTCCTTTAAGTTTTTTTTTTTCCCCCTTTGTAAAAAAAATTTAAAATATTTTTTAATGTTTTCTATTGTATAGATAGATAGACAGATGACTGATCCATCTCCTCGATATATCCATTAATGCCATGAATCCATGTTGGAAATGCGGTCTTAATATAACAACTAATGTAACATAGAGCACTTAAAACATCTCCACTAGAACTTGGCTCACGTAGGAAATGTATCTGCAAGTATGCCTATATTTTAGCATCGGGATGGTTTGTATCTATGAGGCTAATGAGATCTATACACCTCCCGTAGTTTAACTTTATGTCTATTTTTATCCTCGTGAGTTTTTAAATTTAATGTTATCTTTTAAAATTGTATAATTTTATTATTGAAGTGCATCTTTGATGTATATTGATATATATGTAATTCATCCTCTGAATCTGTCTTTTATGGTAATTTTTACTGAAATAAAGATTTGATGACCACACCTACTCCGGGTCGGTGTTCCACCCTGAAGTCCATACCCTGGAGGGAAATGGACCACCTCAACAGTTTAGGGTTTTCGCCCCTCATCTGCATGAGCCAACGAAGGGGCCGGTGATCGGTCTGAATCAGGAAGTGAGAGCCAAAGAGGTATGGCCTCAGCTTCTTCAAGGCCCAGACCACCGCAAAAGCTTCTCTTTCGATCGTACTCCACCGTTGTTCCCGGGGGAGTAGCCTCCTGGATATGAAGGCCACGGGTTGGTCCAGGCCCTCCTCGTTGAGTTGCGAGAGTACCGCCCCAATGCCATGTTCAGAGGCGTCAGTTTGAACAATAAACTCCTTAGAGAAGTCCGGGGCCCTGAGCACCGGGGCAGTGCACACAGCTTGCTTGAGGGCATCAAAAGCTTTCTGGAAAGCTTCGGTCCAAATCACTTTCTTTGGTTGTTTCTTGGAGGTTCGCTCCGTCAGGGGGGCCACAATGCTGCCATACCCCTTGACAAAGCGGCGGTAGTAACCAGTGAGGCCCAGGAAAGCCCTGACCTCCGTCTGGGTTTTGGGGGGCTCTCAGGCGAGGATGGTTTCGATCTTGGCTTGTAGGGGTTGCACCTTACCCCCGCCCACCAGGTGTCCGAGGTATACTACGGACCCTTGTCCAATCTGGCATTTGCTGGCCTTGATGGTCAGGCCCGCCTGCTGCAGGGCCTGAAGCACCTCCCGAAGGTGGCACAGATGTTCTTCCCAGCTGCCGCTGAAGACGGCTATGTCGTCCAGGTAGGCAGCGGAAAAGGCCTCCAGGCCGGACAGTACCCGGTTCACCAGCCGCTGAAATGTAGCAGGAGCGTTTTTCAGTCCAAAGGCCATCACTTTAAACTGGAAGTGGCCCTCCGGGGTGGAAAAAGCGGACTTCTCTCTGGCTCCTTCCGTCAGGGCGATCTGCCAGTACCCGGACGTGAGGTCGAAGGTACTCAAATATCGGGCAGCGCCCAGCCGATCAATGAGCTCATCCGCCCTAGGGATGGGATGCGCGTCCGTCTTGGTCACAGAATTTAATCCCCGGTAATCCACACAGAACCGAAGTTCAGGTGTGGTGCCTGGTGGGGCCGCTTTGGGTACCAACACCACCGGACTGGCCCAGGGGCTACCTGAAGGCTCGATCACCCCCAACTCCAGCATCTTAGCGACCTCACTCTGGATGCTGGCCTTCACCTTATCCGACAGCCTGTAAGACTTGGTTTTAACAGGGGGGCTGTCCACATCATGGGTACACAGGTGGGTAATGCCAGGAGTGAGGGAGAACAAAGAAGAGTACTGCTCCAATACCTGGCGGCAGTCCCTCTGTTGCTCAAGGGTCAAGGACGGGGAGAGAACCACTCCCTCCACCGATCCGTCTTTCTCTTGGGACGCCAGAAGGTCCGGAAGAGGCTCGCTCTCCTCCTCCTCGCTCCCATCTGTCACCATCAGGAGGGTAAGCTCAGACCTCTCCTGGTGTGGCTTGAGGCGGTTGACATGCAACACTCGGTGGGGTTGCCTCGGGGTCTTAAGATCCACTACGTAAGTGGCCTGGCCCTTCTTCTCCAGTATTTCATACGGGCCAGTCCATCTGTCCTGGAGGGCGCTAAGCTCTCCGGGCTCCATGACCCACACCTTCTGTCCAGTATCCAACTCCACAGGATGGGCATTCCGGTCATACCACTCTTTCATGACCGCCTGGCTGGCCTCCAAGTTGTCCGATGCCTCCTTCCACAGCTTCGCCATCTGGCTGCGGAACGCCAACATGTAGCTCACCACGTCTTGGGGAAGCCTCCTAGGAGACTTCTACCACCCCTCCTTCACCAGGCTGAGAGGTCCCCTGACAGGGTGCCCGTACAGCAGCTCGAAGGGGCTGAAGCCCACCCCCTTCTCCGGCACCTCTCGGTAAGAAAACAACAGGCAGGGCAAGAGGACGTCCCACTTCTTCCTCAGGCCCTTAGGCAGACTCCTGATCATGCCTTTCAGGGTCTTGTTGAACCTCTCAACAAGCCCGTTGGTGTGGTAAGGGGTGGAGAACTTGTAAGTCACCCCACACTCCTTCCACATGGCCTGCATATAGGCGTACATAAAGTTGGTGCCCCTGTCCGACACCACAACCTCGGGGAAACCCACCCGGGTAAAAATCCCCATCAGGGCCCGCGCCACCGCAGGTGCAGTGATGGTCCTCAGAGGGATAGCTTCCGGGTACCGGGTGGCGTGGTCCACTAGAACCAGGATAAACCGGTGACCAGCAGCAGTCGGTGGGTCTAGAGGTCCAACAATGTCGATGCCCACCCGTTCAAAGGGGGTACCAATGACCGGTAGTGGTTCCAGAGGGACCTTCAATTTGGTCCCGGTCTTCCCGCTAGCTTGACAGGTCACACAAGACCTGCAAAAAGTATCAGAGGCAATCCTCATCCTGGGCCAATAGAAATGTGGGACTAGACGAGCAAAGGTTTTGTCTTGGCCCAAGTGTCCCGCCAAGGGAATCTCATGTGCTAACTCCAGCAAAAAGGCCCGATAGCATTGGGGGACCACTAAGGCCCTCGATGACCCATGCACCGGAGCCTTGGGCTCACTGTAAAGGAGGTCGTCCTCCCAATAAATGTGGTAATTTCCAGACACATTTCCAGCTGCTTGGGCTTCGGCCTGTCGCTGCATGCCCTCAAGAGTGGGGCACTCCTTCTGTGCCCGACAGAATTCCTCCCGGGTAGGCCCTCCTTCCACCTGCCACTCTGCAGAGGTTGGCAAGTCCCCCGCAGGAACAACGTCACCCTCCGTGGACTCCGGTGCGACCTCAGCGGATGCCCCCTCCATCTCACGGGGTGCGTTCTCCGAGGAGTTTTCCTGATTAGCAGTGGGCTGGGCCATTGTCCCAGGCTCCAGCCCTGGTTGACTCCCTCGCCGGGCAGCCATGGACCGTGTAATCGCACAGGTCCATTCTGGTAATTCCAGCATCTCCGCGTGTGCTTTGAACTCTACCTCCTTCCAGGCAGTATGCTCAAGAACATTCCCCAACAGACAGTCGACTGGCATGGCAGGGCTCACTGCAACTCTCAAAAGGCCTGAAACCCCTCCCCACTCAAAGGGACCTACACTGTTGTCAGCCATCACAACCGGGTGGAATACATCAGGAATCACTTGCTCCGGGGACACCAGCTGTCTCCTTACCATCGTCATGCTGGCACCTGTGTCCCTCAGAGCCTCCACCCCCTGCCCGTTGACAAGGACCCTCTGCCTGTACTTGGCGGTATTTGAGGGCACCTGGGTCTGTGGGACCATCTCACTGTCTCCCAGGGATACTAGAGTCAATCCTGCCCACTCACCCCCCTTATCTAGGGACAGCTCCTCCCCCAGCGCTACACTAGCCACCCCGGGGTTCTTACCTCCAGTAGGGGCTGGGGTCCTTTTACGACACTGGGGATCCCCCTTGTAGTGTCCAACCTCCCCGCACTCATAGCACCGGACAGTTCTGGGCTGCTGACCTTTGTCAGGATAAGTAGGCTTCTGGTAGCCAGATTGGGGCTGGGATCCAAACCCTCTCCCTTGCGATCTGTTTTGGGGGCCTTTGGAGAACTCCTTTTTATCTCCCCCCTCTCTCTTCTGGGAGAAACCCTGTCCACCTTTTTGGGGGTCCCCCCCGGATCCCTTGTTGGACACCCTGGTACTGACCCAGGTGTCCGCCTCCTCCGCAAGCTCCCTTGAATCGGTCAACTTGCGGTCAACCAGGTGTTGGCGCAGCTCTGGAAAACACTTTTCTAGAAGGTGCTCTCTCAAGAACAAATTATACAGCCCTTCATAATCAGTTACCTCGCTGCCCCGCACCCAACCCTCCAATGCCTTGCGGGCGTAATCCAGGAAATCTACCCAGTTCTGTGTGGGAAGTTTGTGGCTATTCCTAAACTTCTGCCTATACTTCTCAGGGGTAAGACCAAACTTCTTGACTAACACTTCCCTCATGACCGGATAGTTGGTCTGATCTGCCTTGTCTAATGTAAGGAGTGTGTCCCTCCCCACCAGAGGCATGTACCTGTACAGGCTACCCCCCCAGTAACTCTCGGGGACCCCATGGGCTTTTAGGGACACCTCATAGGCTGCTAGCCACTTGTCAATATCATCCCCCACATTAAAACTGGCCACAACATCTTTAGGCATATAGAACCTGGACTCCCGTGAAGCTTCAGTAGGTACGCTGCCACCATTCGTGTTGCTGTTAGCCCCTATTTGTAGGGCTCGGATTTCCAGCTCCTTCAGGCTGAGCTCATGGGTAAGCTTTCTTTCCTCCATAGCCAGCCTCCTCTCTTCACGCTCCTTCTCTAACCTAGCAAGCTCTAGCTTAAGCCGTCTCTCCTCCCTCCTGTCCTCTAATTCTTCTGAAGACAAGCTCCTCACTGAGACACTACTGCCTGCCCTTGAACGCATTCCCGACCCTGGCAATACATTGTCGCTAGTATCTATATGCAGTAGGTCCAGCTCTCCTGGAGCGTCACGCTCTAGCCGCCCCTCGTCCCCTCTCCCTTCCGGGTGGGCCAATGCCCATGCTCTCAAGGATTTTTGAAGCTCAACTCTCTTGGCGCCTCGCTTGAAGAACACCCCTTTCCCCTGGCAGAACTCCTTAAGCTGCCCCACCATGTACGTTTCCAGGTTGGCCAGCTCAAATTCCATCTTGCTAGGTAGGGCCTCAGACGTTCTCACGGAAAACCACTGGGACTTAGGCAACAGGCTTTAAACAGAGCACTTACAATCAGGCAGTCGGGGAGACTTTCGAGCTTGCATTGCGTCAGGCGTGAGTTTGTGGTGCGCACTGAGTCACTGTGGGGTGTTGCACAAGCACAAGTCCTAATCCCACCGCTGAACACCAATGTTAGAACCGGGGTCTCCAGTTGGCCAGGGTCGGTACCCTAGCCCAAGTAGGGACCTCTGATTCCGACAAGGTAGCTTGGCGCAAGGCAGGTAGGCATGCCCGAGGCAATGTGTAAAGTAATTGTGCAACACACATCCACACTGACACAGTAAAACACACACAAAGGAGACGCCACTTCAGTTGTATGCAAAACTCAAATGCCTTTATCTGAGGTTCAGGCAAACCTGTCAGAATGCAATGCAAATATATTCAGAACTTTCCTTGCGCATTTCAACCATAAATGACAGGTACACGTTCTGTGAGTTGCCTTCTCCAACTCTTAGCCAGTTCAGTAATAGGGAACAGGAGTCTCTTCATTTCAATCATTGGCGAAGCAAACATGGCAAGAATTACATTACATTAGCAAAGTTCCCACACAAAAGGGGCTCAGGATGATCTCTGGGAGAGCTACGGTTAGGATAACCCCATGGAGTGCCTCCGTGTTCCTCTTGGGCACTACTGTCAGGGCAAAGCCGGGCTTGAGTGGTGTGCCCACACGCAGGGCTCCCGGCAAACGCTACCTCTCACCGGGGTCACCGGTCTGCAGACGTCCCTCCCCCAGTCAGCCCACTCCACACCTCTCTCGGGGCCGTTACCTGGGGAGGTGGATGGCGGTGAAGGAACTCGTGGGGTTTCCCACAGCAGGGGAGCCGGTCGGGAGAGTTTGGAAGGCTCTCGCACTCTCTGGGGCTCCTCGGACTTCACCAAGGCGGGCCACGGGTTGCCTGGCCGCACCCCGCACCGTAACCAATCCATGCGCGGCTCCTCTGAAATGCTGCTGATGATGCTGCAGGCCGGAGTCCCGGTTGCCAGGCGACGCTCGCTCTGCCGCACCAACCCCAGCGCGGCATTCTCCGGGCAGCGCTGGGGATTCCCTTGGGCGCGTTCTCCCGCCCGGCCGGCGGCGGTGAATTCCTGACAGGCCGCACTCCTCTCGGGCCTGCGGCGGTGAACTCCGGGCCACAAGCGCTTCTCCGCCACAACGCCCCAGCGACACGGCGCTCCCCGGGGCCTGGGCGACGGCGGTGATTCCCCGGCCTCCGGCGCCTCCACCACGCCCCACCGCCTCTCAGGTCAGTTTCACGCCCCCCCCAGGCAGCGGTGGAGACTTCGGGGCACAGCGCTTCTTTTCCTCAACGCGTGACAGCGCTCCCCAGGCAGCGGCGGTGATTTAGGAACGCAGCGCTTCCTCTCCTCAGCGCGCGACAGCGCTCCCCAGGGGCCCCAAGCCACGGCGTTTAACAGTACCTTGTGAGTCTCGTGCAGCGGCGGTGAATCCCCCGAGTACAGCACCGCAGGTGCAGGTCGTGGTTGTCCCTTTTTAGGGTCTGTCTTTCAGCAGGGTAGTCCCACCTTACTGCAGGGACAGTTCTCAGCAATCAGCTCAATACCAGGAGATCAATCCTTCCTCCTGGGGAGACACTCTGGGGGTGTTTTGGGCCACTTCTCTAGGCTGGGTCAGATCAGCAGGCAGCGGGGCGGCACACATAGGAGGGCAGCAGCTCCTGGGAACAGTCAGCCCTGGTGGGGTGGCAATCCTGCTGACGCAGCTGTCTGCACTCCAGTCCAGGTGGGTCTCTAGCCAGTAGTGTAACAGTGATATAGGGTTCCCTCCCTTTCTTTTATACCCCTAAGTCAGGTGACCTTCCAAAAAGGCGGCAACCTGGTGGCAACCTGGGGGGTTGGAAGGTTCTGGAATAATCTAGGGCTCTGTGGTGTCCCCTGTCCCCTCCATCCTGTCTGTCTATGGTGACAAGAGGCCGGACCGTAAGGGCTACAGTAACATCCAGTCCCAGCCTATTCCAACTACTAGCGCGCAGACAGGACGGTGGCCTCACCGCAGTAGCAGGGGCCGGTGGCAACCATGTTTTTAGGAGAGAGCACCTGCACCTCAGCACTGTTTAGCAGCAGTAAGGCGCCCAGAGTCCTATGTCCAACAAAAAGGGCGGTCAGCTACGAGGCAAAAAAAAAGGGAAAAAAATGTAGGGGGAAGACCACCCTAGGGCTGACAGGTCTAACACCCAGCCACAAGGCCAAAGGAAGAGCTAGAAACCCCCATCCCTGCTGGCGAACCCAAGCAAAGAAGGACTCCTGCTGTACAATCCCCAAGGGATAGTCAAAATTTACGACCCACCCAAGCTCCAAGGCTTATTAAGGATGATAAAGCCTCTTCCTTAAGACCGGTAAAACCAAGCCAGGTGGACACATTGAACAGGACTATGTATGTTGGTAATAACATAGAAGAGCCATTACATCTTCCCCCCAGGCGACGCCATATGTCATTGTCTTGATAAATGTTCCCAGATTAGCTGATAAAAGTCGTGAATCTTACGAGACATTGAAAAATCAAGTGGTACATTGGATTGCTGTAAAAACTAACTTTGGCATTAATGTGTGACAACAAAATATTATAATGCTAAGGAGAGTAAATTGGGTGGGTAGCTCTAGAAAAACGTGCCAGGGGGATTGCGTTGTAGTGAACTTTCGCAGCAGGGATTTGGGAGGGAATTTGATGGAAGGATTTCTGAATAATACTACATTGCCTAATTTTAGCCAGAATGATCACATAACCGCTGTTCCATTAGGTTTTTTTTATAGGCCTAATTACAGTAAAGTAAGTACACCCCATATCTTTAACCTAAAGCAAATCGCTCTTACTAATAATAGGTATGAACCTCTGAGAAGATGTAGTGATATTGATTGACAGAGGGAGGATGTGGGTATTATATTAGAAAGAAGTCCGGAATGCATTGTAACTTGTAACAAGCCAGTTGGTGATCCCTGTGTACAAGTTCATAGGGAGGACTTGTGGGAGGTACCTGTAGGAAGGTGGAATCTGACTATATGGTTGCCCCCACTTTTTTCCTGGTGTTTTGCTGGTTTATGAGTTAGTTGGACTGGGATCCTGCTATTCAGGGCCCCAGTCTATCTGCTTCCTCTATAAAATGGTTTCCATGTACCTTAGGTACATCTTTGATTGGAATCTGGAGTGCCCTTATAAGTCCCTAGTATATGGTATACTATGTACCCAGGGCCTAGGTACCCCAGAGGCCTGCCAGGGGCTGAAGCATGTATTATGTCACCCCTGGAAGGCCAGCCAAAATGACACCACAGGACTGCTACTGCAGCCTGGGAAAGGTGGTGCATGCACCCTTACTGTGATATAGGCTACCTATATCACTACCATTGCACACACATACAAACCTATAAGTCACTCCTATGGCAGGCCTTACCAATCCTGAAGGCAGAGTGCTTGGTTTTTATGTGAGAGGGTGCCCCTGCATGAGCAGAGCCCCTCTGCAGCGTTCGGAGTCCCTCCTCTGATGCGGTTTGTGGTACAGCCTGACCATATACTCTTAAGTGCATTATATCCTCGCGGTACAATGCTAACTTTGGACTGGCTGCACCAAAACATGTCGTGTTTGGTGTCAAACATCTTGGAATACTACCCCCCCCCTCCACCAGTCCTGGCGGCGGGGGTAGCATTCCACCCTTCTAGAGGGAGAGACATGTACACACCGGGCTACCCGGTAACTTCTTTCCAGAGCCCTGGCATCACAAAATGGATGCCGCTGCCACAGACACGAGTCTTGCCTCCTGCTGCTGACAAACTCCGGCAGGGGAGGCCTGGACAATAGGTTTCCTGTCGAAGGGAGATGTAACCACCTCCCCAGACAGGATAGTGTGTATTGGGGCTGGGCGGGAGCACCCTCTGCTGCTTTGAAGTCCTGCACTGGGGGCACATTTGGTGTCCCTGTGCATATGCCAGTTCAAACCGGTTGCAGGGGCTACCTGCCCCTGCTCTGGCGCGAAACTGGACAAAGGGAATGGGTGTAACCACCCCTCTTCCCTGACCTTCCCATAGGTGGGTCCCCAGAGTATGTCCAACCCCCGAACTTTGTATAAGTATGGGACCCCAGTCCTTAGGACTTTAGATTACCCTGGACGAAACGGACACTGAATCCTGGACCTTCGACGCTCTACTTGAAGATTAGAGGACTGAAGAATCTCCCTTGGGGTCAAGGAGTGACTCCCCTGCTTGGCAGGCACCTAAGAAGCAATTGTCCGGTCTGCATCGCTGAAGCTCCCGCCGGACGCCGAAGTCTTTGTAACACCAGAGGTGGATTTCCAGACTTCCCCGAGGCTGCCCTGAGTCCCCAGCGAAGCTGAGGCCCGTAGCTGTCGTGGGTAACGTGGAACCGTGACCCCTGGACACCGAGTACTTTTGCAAGTGCATCCTCTTCCTGGTCTCCCACGAAGTTGTGCTTTGGGCTCCGAGTAGCCCCCGCCTCCAGCACCGACTGCACCGAAGATCACTGGCCTCCACTCCACGAGTGTCCTGTGAGCCAGCTCCAAGTGCGTCCACTCGAGGCTCCTTCGCGGTCGCTAGTCCGTTGGCTAGTGGGCCCTCCCGAAGGCAACTCTTCTTCTGCTTGGGCTTTCCTGGTTGCTCCAGACGTGCCCTGACTTACCCTCACTGGGTGAGTCCCCCAGACCTTGCTGGTCTGCATCAACGTCCTTTCTTTATTTCCACGTGACTTGCCGTTGCCAAGACTTGTTGGGTCCAATCCGGTCGCAGACACCCCAGCAATCGACAGACGTCGTGGGACAGCTCGAATCCAGCTCCTGGTCGTCGTCGACGCCTCCTGGACCTCGTGGCTGAAGAGTCAAGACGACCGTCAACCTACCTGAAGCACTCGACATCGGTGGGCATCTGCTCATCGCCTTCCTGGTCACTGGCTAGTGACCCAGACTCTGTCCCCTCTGCTTTCAGGTTCTTCAGATCTTCGATCCACCCTTGGATCCACCAGAACACTTTCGACTTGGTCGCCAGCAGCACTTTGCAGCAGATCGCCATTGAAAACGATGACGAAACCCGACCCCGAAAGACACCTATGCACCCGGCTTCCCTGGGTGAGGTAACTAGAGTACTCCGGTGCTCCCGTGGGTATAGACTCTAGAACAACCTAGTTCTAAAGGGGTTTGCTCCAAGTCCTCCTCTAAGTGTCCTTTTCTTTAAAACTCCAACCGCGACATTCCCCATAGAAGTCAACGGCGGCTCGCGGCTGTGTTCTCACACTGCACGCGTCCCCCGTGGGTCCCCTGTGTCACTACCTTGGGTGGTTCCTTGAGGGCCAAGCACTTCTACAGGCTCTAGGCCTTGTGTCTAGCTCAGTCGTGGTTCTTATACCACTTTATTGGTATATGGTTTGGTACGCCCCTAGGGCTCAAACGTGTATTTGTGCTATTACTGTTGATATTCGACTTGTAACTTATGTACTTCGAACTCTAGCCTCATAAAGAGACCAGAGGGGTGTGTTTAAGACTAAATACATATATTTTAAATATATACCTGGTGTGGTCCTCTTTCATTTGGTCACTCAAGAGATTATAGACTGGTAAAACAAGCTGCTTTACATTCCTTCAAGACTTAGCCTGAAGGCTGCTCTCCATAGCTACCACTAGGATAGCTTTCAATAAAGGTTGTCTTTAACCTATCTCCAATAAGGGGTTGTTTGAACTGCACCAGTTCAAGGTGCCCACTATAATTAGTGGACAGCATATACCAGGCCAACTTCTCACAGTACCTACTAATAATCCGGTTAATATCTCTACCTGCAAATTGCCGGAAGTTGAAGCAAGTACACGAACCAAAGAATCCTTACAAATCATGTCATGGAACGTGGCTGGAATTAAAAATAAGGTCAATAACGAAGTATGGCTAAAGGCGATTAAGGGGTGCGCATTAATTTTGCTTCAGGAAACATGGTATACTGAGCCCTTTTTTATTAATGGCTTTCAAGCTATTTGTACTAATGCTAGCCCCTCTAGAATGGGGAGAGCAAAGGAGGTTTAGCGGCTTTAATTGCCGTAACTTCACCCCTAATTTTAAGGAAAGCCAATATTACGTCACAGTATGATCAGTTTTTATACCTTTATTCGGAGGGGAAACAACCCATAGTTGTAATACATTTTTATAATAATATTTTCGACGGCAGAAGATCCGGGGTTATTAAGTCATTGGAAGAAGACCTGGATTGTTTCATAAAGGCTGTGGGAGGGGAGTATATACTTATTTGGGTGGGCGATTTTAACTGCGAAACGTGATATCTTTGGGGGAGAATCATGTGGATATTGCGACCGCTTTGGTGACCGAATCCCGCATTTTCCACATGACTCTTACGTGGGGGCAATTAATAATACAATCCACAAATATAACCTAGCAGTTATGGAACCCGACAACTGCGATGGAGAGTTTGCTATGCATACTTATGTAGGTGCCAGCTTATCTTCTAATATTGACCATTTCATTGTGTCAGCTAATTGCAGGGGTTTGGCAGAAAAACTTTTAATTTGTGCAAATCTGCTTAGTGACCACTACCCGTTAATTCTGTCTCTGAAGCTTAGCCTGACTCGTCACGATAGGGGCAAGGCTGCAGATATAAATATAGAAACCCAGGGTAATAATGGAGTTTCAATAAAATGGACAGGCGTGAACCCTACAACCTTTATGGATAGCCTTAAAGGAAAAAGATTAAATGATATAAATATCTGTTTGGATAGCTCCTCTATAGATGTGGAAATAATAAGTGCTTTCGGTAACATTATGAGCGAAATAGCAGGTGATCTTACATCTCAAAAAAGGAAAAATGTCTGTGACCATAATCCCAGATGGTTTAACCAAGATTGCTCAAGGCTAAAGAGAGAATTAAAAATTGCCCTGAAACAAAAACCTAGGGATACTGCTAGAATAAGCACCCTGAGGAAAGGCTATAAAAACACCTTGAATCAAAGGAAAATTGAAATCCGTGAGGAGGCCAGGGAAAGATCAGTTCAGGCTGCAGAGACACGAGATACAGCCTTTTTCTGGAAGACAATCGAACACCCCTTTTTTAAAGAGAACACCGCAGTGAAAATCGATATTGTCGTTCCTCCAGAAGATTGGATAACACACTTTGAACGTATTTTTAATCCAGATGCTGTTAAAGCCTCTAAATGCAATAATGGTAATATCATACTGGTTGAGCCTGTAAATTCACCCCCAATAGTGCCAGAAGAAATTAAAACAGCCCTACAAAAAAGCGCCAATGGGAAGGCCGCCGGATTGGATGCGGTACCTATTGATGTTTTTAAACATGATATTGATTTCTGGACCCCCATTTTATTAAATGTTTTTAATGCTACCTTAGGAGGGGTGCTGCCTGCATCCTGGGCAGAAAGCATTATTGTACCCATTTTCAAAAAAGGGGATAGAGGGAAGGCTAATTGCTACCGTCCAATATCCCTTCTTGACTCAACTTCCAAAGTGATGGGAAGAATCATGCTGGGAAGGTTAGAGACCTGGGCGGACGAGAACAACATCCTAACAGAGGCCCAGTATGGTTTCAGAAGGGGTATTGGAATGGTGGAGCAATGTGTAAATCTGGAGCTACTGATAGGGAAATATACCCAAGCCAAGGAAGGGGCTTTACACCTTTGCTTCGTGGATCTCACCAGTGTGTTTGATCTTGTTAATCACGCCAAACTATGGCAATCAATTAAAGAGCTAGGCGCCCCAGTAGATATTATTATATATTTATCCCAGATTTACACTCATTTAACTTCCAGAGTATGTTTCGGTACTATGGGTGAATGTACCCCGGGCTTTAGGGTCATGCGGGGAATCCGACAAGGATGTGTTTTAGCGCCCCTCCTTTTTTCCTTATATATTAATAACGTAGATTCCTTTTTACAAAAGCAAAAGGTTGATGTACCAAAAATCGGAGCACGCCCCACTCCGGTACTTTTGTACACGGACGATGCTGTCCTGTTATCAAGGACAGCGAATGGCCTCCAATGCCTAATAGAAAAATTTGCACTGTACATGTCAGGAAAAGACCTCCAACTAAACCTTAACAAAACATTTGTCATGACATGTGGGAGCAATAGGCTAAAAAACAGACAACATCATGTGGGAGGTGTAGTTATAAATAGAGTCTCATCCTTTTCATACTTGGGACTGCTTTTTAATAGAAGAGGCAGCTGGATCACACACATAGAATCATGTAATATGAAACTTTTGAGAATTACGGAGGGTATGTTCAGATTTTCGGCCAAAATAGGAAATAAACCTATACGGGAAATTCTTGCCCTGTATAGAAGTAAGTGTGTTACAGGTGTTTGCTATGGGGCAGCCATATGGGGAAGAGCCAACATCACTTTGCTGCAAACTCAAGAAAATACATTTTTAAAAAGAGTATTGGCAGTCCCAAGTTCTACAGCTAATTACATAGTGCATAAAGAATTGTCTGTACCAAACCTAAGTGATTCTATTCACATAGCGGGACTTACTTTCCTGGCGAGGGATTTGGGCGAAAGATGAAAAGAAATTTACCAAAGACCTAATCATGGATTGCTTGTCCCTCGATCATAGTAGGAAAATTCCCTGGCTAGAGCATATGCACAACTTGTTAACAAGTTGTAAGGTAGATCTTGACAGAAAGAATCCTGCGCTCATTTTGGAATATAGTAAAAGCGATCTTAAGCTTAAATATATCACTGCCAGGGAACGCGCAAGAATGGATGATGCTGGTTGTAAGCAAAGCGTTATTTCCTATTGTGAACGCCCGTTTGTGATGGGTATACAATAATACCTAATCCTGGTAAGAAACACACAACATAGGTTATATCTAACCAGATTTAGGCTTGGTACCTTACACTATTTAATAGCATTTCCCAGAACTGAAAAGTGGTCTCAATCTCCCGAATTGTCAGTGCGATGGAAAATCACCCCAGTCTACGTTGCATTTTATACTTTTTTGTAGTTTTTATAGGGATATCCGGAAATCAATTTTAAAACCTCTCTTATCAAATATGCTTTTTTATTACAAACATGCTTTTAACTTTATATGTAGCTTGGATAATGTAAAAATTATGAATTCTGTTATCCTTTTTATACAAAGGGCTATTAGGTGAAGAAGGGATCTTTTACATCTGGACGCACTAATATATGAAAAATCTGATGATTGAATTTAGATGCGTCATATAATCCCATCCAGATATTAGCTAATATTTTGCACTTTATGTATTTTTATGATATAGGCTATCTTGCAACCTATGATATAGGCTAGTTTGCACTTTTATTTACTAAGTCAATACATCGCACTTTATGTGATGTTTATCCTCTAACCCGAAACATGCTAACAGCTTACCCTTTATGAATTATATATGTGAATGTACATTCTATTATGATGTGTCATTTATCCCCATCCAGACGCTAGCTAATATTTTGCACTTTATGTATCTTTACGATATAGGCTATTTTGCACTTTTATCTTCAATGTCAATACATTAAATTCTATGAGATGTTTATCCCCTAACCTGAAATATGCTAACAGTTTGCACTTTATGAATTATATATGTAAACGTATATTCTAATAAGACGTATTGACTGACCGTGAAATCTTGTTGCTTTCCTTTTCATCTCTTTTACTTTTTATCTAGTATGGTTTTAAAAATGTTTTATTTGAATAATGTAACATTTTAAGAAGAAAACGATAATTGTATTTCTTCATTAGTATGCTTTTATGGTTGTCTTTCTTGCACCGAATAAAGCTGTTTTGACTTGACTTGACTGAACCCCTGTGCACAGTGTCGACTTGTTGGTGCCAAGGCTTGTTGTCTCTGCACTCACGAGATATCCGGGCTACAAGAAGCTCCTGCCTCCAGCATTTCTTCCTGCCAAGATCTTCGTCCTCACCGCATCCTCTGCACCATGGCCCTTCATCTTTGGTGAGCTGCTCGAGGTCCTCTTGCAACTCCTGTGCCTTCGGCCTGTGGGGCCTTTCGACGGTCTTCTCCTACTTCAGTGGGCTCCCTGGCTTGCTTGGGACCTGCTCTGGCTCTCCTGCACTTGGTGAGTCCCTAGGACCTTGCAGGTCCCAATGTTGCTCCTTCATCGTTTGCCACGTCTGTTGCTGCTGCCAAGGCTTGTTGGTGCTCCCGCCGGACACTGACCCCCTGGTTCTCAACTTCCGACGTGGGACTGTTCACGAACGGCTCCCGTCTTCCTCAGCGTCGCCTGGTCCTCACAGCTGCAGCGACAAGGTCACCGTCATCACTCCTGCATCTTCCGTCATCGGTGGGCATTGCTCTTCCCTGCCTCCTGGTCACCTCCGAGTGGCATAGACTCAGTCCCCTCTGCTTGCAGGTTCTCCTCTTCAAGAATCCACCCTTGGATTCCACCGGACTCTTGCACAGGCTTCGCCAGTGGAATCTTTTCTGAAGTCTCCACTGAGGTCTACAGCGGTTTCCGACGTCACTTCGCACCTATGCACCCAGCTTCCTTGGTGTAGGTATCCTGGTTCCTGGGGTATCCACGGTTGGGGTGACTCTCCAACCTTCTGTCTTCCACTGGGTTTCTTCAGGGTCCACTGGGAAGGGTCCTTCATAAAAACTGCAACCGCGACTTTTCCGTGGAGGGCGGGGATCAACGGCGGACTCCAGTGGCCGCACCTCTTGGCTGCGTTCCCGTTACAGGTAATTTGTGATGTGGTCACAATTGGTGTGCACAATCTGCTCCTGCACCTGCCGTTGGGAGATGCAAACTGCCAGGCAGATATACAAAAATTAGGAACAAGTGGAGAGGTGCACTACCCCAGTAGTCTGTTTCAGTAACAACGATTGGTCATTTTCTTTTTTGAAAAAGGTTGTTTATTTGGTATTCCAACAGATATGTGCAACAAGCCTCAGCCAACGCGTTTCGTTCAAAGACACTGAACTTCGTCAGGGCTGAAAAGAGGTGTAACATAAATAATATAAATACACACGTACAAGAACATGGGCACAGGACAACAAAAAGAAGTTATTTAAAAGACAATTCCTACAAAATACTACAATCCCTACAGGAGACATAACTGAAATTATGGTGCAAACCCAATGTAGGGTCCACGCCTAGACCGAAGAAACGTACAGAAAAAATATATAGTGGACACAAAACATGCACAAATGATAAAAAGCCAGTTCCTGCAAACATTGCACAATCGATGACACTTGACAACACAACTGTGGATATGCGAAAGGCCAAAAATATAGTGCGCGCCATTTCCTTACACAATAAGTCTCAAGCGTTGCACAGTCAATGACACTGACAACACAGGCGTTGATATGAAAAAGGCCAAAACTTATTTTTTATGTTTATTTTCCGCAACTTTTCCGTAAACTTCTACAGACTATGCTGCTGTGATCCCACTCTGCACACATCCTCCGTGGGGTTCTTGGGTACTTACCTTGGGTGGTTCCTTGTGTCCCCAGCTCTCATGAGTCTACTGGTCCAAGTCCCGAGTTCGGTCGCAGTTCGCATTCCACTTTCTTAGTATATGGTTTGGTCTCCCCATGGAGACAACTGTGCATTGTGATTACTTACCTGTTTACAATTGAAGAATTGTGTGTATTTGTATTGATATCTCCGGGTAGGAGATATACTAATGTGTTAGTGAGTGTTGTGTAATAAATACACATGTTTTTATAACTACACTGTGTGGTTCTTTTTCGTCTAACCTACACTACAGGATTAGATCTGGTAAAACAAGCTGCTTAACACTCCTTCTGGACTAAGCCTGAAGGCTGCTCTCAACAGCTACCACTTCGAGAGCTTTCTAAGGTTGTCTAAGGCCACTAAAACCACCATAAGGGGTTGTCTGTATTAGTGCAAGGTGCTTCACTTAAATAAGTGTGCACCATATACTAAGCCAGCCTCCTACATTGTGCACTAGTTGAAATTAAATCCCTGCTGTAAAATGACTTGCATGAGAGAATTCACATAAATCGGTTAACATAGGATCCTGTTTCAGCTTCCAGAGGACCTATGCCAGCATGCCGACGCCACTACCATTTGTGATGGCTACACAGTGAAAGCCTTGTTGGCTGAGAGAATGCACAGAGGTTTGGCCTTTAGATTGGGTAGACTTTTCATATCCATTTAGCAACTGGCAACAGATTTTCTCCCATAGTGCGGGAGATAGTGAGGTTTATCAGTTTCTCAGAGCTCTCCATTAAACGGGGCAAAACGGAGATGTCTTGCTCATCCCATTCACCAGACACCAGGATTATCTGGTTATAAGATGTGCGAAGACTGTTAAATACTTATTGGTGAAAATACACAAGGGCTGCAAAGCTGCAGTCACAGGAAACTAAGATCCAGTGACTGACAAAATGTCAGACAGTGTGGACTAAACTCCCTCTCTCTATACCTTGAAGAGTAGCTATCTGCAAAATGATAGCACTTCCCAAATTCCAGCAAGTTTTTGTGCGATATCCTCAAGCTTCAAAGTGACAAAGGTGGCTTTGCAGTCCCAGACTTGGAGCTTCATTAATATGCAGATCAGGTCCACTTTGCAATTTATTAGTACCACTATGTGCCTAAGCCGCTACATCTGTTGTTGAAGAGGAACAAACCGTGAAATATATGTTGCAAAAGATATTATCTTTCAGACCTTTGAAGGTGCTTGCTGAGGTGGACACAGTGTGGTGGGCTTGGAACACACCAAGCACAAAAGCTGCTCTATGCTGCCTGGCAATCATGTTGAGGTGAAACGCTGCACTCCTGTGAGTACGAGAGACGACTATTAAGGACTCCTTGGGGTGGGTGAGCTGGCCAGGGTGTGCTGGATGAATAGTGATATGAAGTAGGTGTCCATAAGGTCCAGGGAGTACCTGGCTTGGCAGTTCGGGCTGTACTGTTCCCATGAGGCACAGGGTCAAGACTGATTTGCATATGGCTGGGTCCAAACTGGGGTGGCGTGGTGAGCAAAAGAACGATGGATTAAACCCAGATCTTTGTGACTGGGGGTGAATGTTTGCATTGTTCAGCATTCTGTCCATCATTTGTTCCTTTTGCTTTTGTCGCCCTAAGTGGGAAGGGTATGCCCAGATGTGGGTCCCGTGCTCACTGCGCCACTGGATTCAAGCTAGCCTGGCTGATATGGGGTGATGCCCCGAAACCGGTCCCAGGATGCTTGTTTCCGGTCCAGGGAGGACCTGGCTTGGCAGTTCAGGCTGGACTGTTCCCATGAGGCACAAGGTCAAGACTGATTTGCATATGGCTGGGTCCAAACTGGGGTGGCGTGGTGAGCAAAAGGACGATGGATTAAACCCAGATCTTTGTGACTGGGGGTAAATGTTTGCATTTTTCAGCATTCCGTCCATCATTTGTTCCTTTTGCTATAATTGGGAGGGATCAATTTGGTTTGTTGACAGCAAAAATACCAATGTTTTTCCAGTAAAGGCAGTTGTAGCTCACGTTCCCACAACTCTCTGAGACAGCCATCACTGACAGGTAGCAAGGCCAAGCTAGCATGGTAAAGCGTAGAAACCAGGTGTCCACCATCTGCGTTTTCTATCATTGTGGTTAGAGGGGTGAACTCGGCAGGGCTGAGGGGATAAGTTGAGACCTGAGCTCGAAGTGCGCTGTGGACGCATCGCAAAACAAAGTGATCCATAGGGGTAGCCGCAGCGAAGTGTGCACTATAGTCATGTGAGAGGACATGGCTGTCTGGAAATAGATCTTTGAATGTGTGTAGTGCATGCCACGTCAGTGTTTTTTTTTTTTACAAGGGCTTCTAGTGTAGGAGGCAGCCATTGATTATCCGCAAGCGGCAGGGAAGGAGAGTACAAGAAATCACCCCCCCCCCCCCGGGTGCCGGAGAAGTCTTCTCCATGCCCAGCAAGTGGGCCTCTCTGAATTCGGGTGCAAGGCTTATCACGACATCCAGAAGAAATAACCACATTACACCAGATCTGAAATCCCTAAACTGGCTTCCATTTGAGGCAAGGATACATCTTAAAATTGCATGCATGTTCCCATACGCCTGCAGACTTCTTTCACATGGTGACGTCCTGTCCTGTTATAACCCGTTGAGGCAGTGGTGGCTGAAATATCGGATGTACTGGACCTGACCCTGGATTTCTCCCCATTGCTGATCCTCCTGGGGGTGGTTGATGGTGTTGGGAGCTCTAGGGCTGATACAGCGATGTTGGGAACCGCTCTTATAGCTGCTAAGAGATATTGCTGCATATTGGAAGGCCCCCAGGGCACCATCGCTGACATTATGGCAGCGTGGGGTCGACTGGTGCGCACAGCGGGAAAAGCCGGTCAATGAGGCCAGGGGTTGTCCGGCTAAACATGCAAGAATTTGGGGTAAAATGGCTTGGGGCATCTGATGTGGACATTGGAGTAGAATGAGAAAGTAACAATTTCTGTGTTTCATTATTCCTGTATGTGCTGGTTTTATTACGATGGGCTTATTGCTACTCTTAATTGTTAAAGAATAGTGTGCTTCATGGACTGACAATGTGACTTATTGTTTCCTTCGCAAAACAATAAAAATTTGTTTATCAAAAAAAAATATATATATATTTGAAAAAAGACAAACATTTTGCAAGGTATGAACCTTCTTATTAAATATTTGGTAGGCCCTAAATGCCCATAGCGCAGGGAGCATGGCATTTAAAAAGTAGGACAAGTACATTTTATGTTTTACACATTGTGGCAGTGAAAAACTCCCCAAGTCGTGTTGCACTGTAACATAGGAAAGCACTGGGTTACACTAACACATTTTATAATGTCTAACTTCACTTAGGGAGTAGCTACAAAAATGATTAAAGGACTCTTTTTAATAGTAACTTAAAATCCATCTTAATGGTCAAGTTAGATCTTATTATAATATTTTGAAAAGGACATCTATCTAAAAGTGTCATTTTCCAGCCTGAGTCAAATGTGCCTTTCTGCTGGTGTGGCCCAGGAACTGAATTACTCTTGAATTATGTGTGGAGTTGAGACAAAGGGAGAGTGGCTGACCTTCCCCTGACAGGATGGCCATCTGGATTGTGCCCTGGAACGTATTTTCAAGAGGATGTCTACCCAGTCACAGGCAGATGTAGCTCAAACCTGGGTCGGCCCCCTCTATAGTTTTGCAAACCAACCAAGCACCAATGCTAGTGAGAGAGGCGCTGCCCCCAGAACTGGTTTGGAGTGACCACAAGGAAGGGTTTGCCAATTATAACAACCAGACCTCTCAGTGGGCAAATGGGAAGAAAGATTCTGCTATGTTGATTTTAGGTATAGAGGGGCACTATGGGATAGTTGACAGTAAATCACACAGGAAGTGCTGCAAAAGTGGGTAGGGTCTACCCTGAGAAATTGTACCCCACTGGTTAGAGAGTGCCCAAGAGTTTACCCCAGTCACAGGCTTGCACTGGGCAGAAATGTGGCACCCCCAATATCCATTTCAGAATACTGCTGGCCCGGTGGAAGACAGAAGGACAGCACCTGCTGTTGTGATCTGGGAAGAGAACCCTAAGGGCTGGTCCTACTCTCATTTGTACCTAGGTCAAAGTGGACTCCAAAGGCCAGTTGGCTAGCCAACTGTTAAGTTACAGGGACACAAAAGCTGCAAGTAGCCCCTTTCCTGAAGAGCCCAGCAGGCCAGTTCAAACCGGACCTGCCCTGGACACTGCTGGTGTCTTCTAATGGATTGAGTCCTAACCTTTAAATGGTGTCTCTAAGGTCCCGGGCCATTAGATAAGTACCAGACTGTATTACTCCTGCCCAAAGTGCAAAAGCTGCCACTTAAAAACTTTTTGCCAACATTTTCTCTGAAGACCTGGTCGGAGACCAGGACTGCCACTGAGTCAAAGCTGTCAACGTCAAGTTACCAGACGGATTCAACTTGCTAGTCTGCCCCATTGGAGGTGGTCTGACTACCAGAAAAGTTTCTAAGTTCAAACGTAGAGGCCTTCATGGAGAGCAACGCCGATAGATGTGAAGACCATCCTGGGCACAAATGCTGGACTTCGCCTGCTCAGAGCTTTCCCATCTTAGTCAATGACCACATCATGACCGAACTTCAGCAACTCACTGTCATCTAACCCAGAGTCTAATCCAGCTTGCCCCGCCAACAACTCATTGAGGACCACCTTTTCTCCAGAAAGATTTGCAAGTACATGGGTAACTCTTTTACCAGGAGGTACATGCACCTCCGTATTCGACCTGCGCTCCATCGCTATCAGCCTAAAACCTTACCCATGTCCCAGTCTAGTGCAACCAGTTGTCAACGGTTGGTGCTTTGTGCCTTTTGGCACCAATTTTTTCTCAAACTTTACAAATTGATATTTCCTAATCCCCTTATTCGATTTTTGTCGTTTTGATCTCATTTTTTTTAATTAAAACACTATCTATTTTTATGAATTATAGTGGGGGTTTTATTGTGCTGGTTTTTCAACTTTTTAACTGTTTTGGTACTTCTAAATGCTTTAGACATTTTCCAAAGTTAAACCTGCCTGCGCTGTGCCATAGCTATCAGAGGATGAACTCGGGTTTAAATTACTGAAAACTTTACAGGACCTAACAAATATAGTGCCATTATTATTTTTGGTAAACTACCATCCACCCCAACTAATACACTTTCTCTAAATGTCCAAATAGGAGGTTGCAGGTATGACCAACAATCCACGTTATGCAAGTTAGAAGCATTACGATTTAAAACATTTGAGAAGGTGGTTATCTCAGCTTGATACCACCACCATATTTTCAGGTTTCCGTGCACCGTGGTGTTGGGTTATGACAGGTTGTGATGAGCCAGTAGGTCAGCCACAATGCTGGCAAAGGAGATGGCAATGGGTTTGGGAGGATGTTAACCAGAAGGCTATTGATGGAATCATGATTGAAGAAAAGACATTCAACACAAAGGTATGTAAAAGCCGCATCAACATTAAGTTTTAGCTTTACAGACAATGACAATACCTCTGCTGTGTAGTTTCTACAAACCGTTCAGGGAATACCTGTCAGTTAACAGAATGCTGTAACTTTTTGGAATCATATCAAAGACAATGGGGTTGGTGGTGAGCTAAGGTTCGTTAAGATAAAAGTTATTCAAAAAGGTCACATCTAGAGAGCCGGGTAACCCTCGGCAGGGGAAATGGAGAGGGACCTAGGGGGCATAAATATAAGACACTGGGAAAGTACAACGTGAGACATCTCCGGAACACTCTGGGACGTACGAGGTGACTGGGTACTGGCCTGACTATTCAACAAGGCGAGGGGGGGGGGGGGGGCGTGAAGCAGCTCCTGAGCATGTCAAATGAATCATGTCGTTTCTGTAAATCGTAAACGATAAATTAAAAGAGGTTTAAAAAAACAGGCCACACCTGCTGAACCTAATGCATACTTATTTGATTTAAAAATGCACAATTTAGCTGCGTGTCTCCTCTGTGGGTGGTAGCAAAGGTATGAGCTGAGTGCTGGGATGAAAGTTCTCTGTATAGTTTCGAAATGATGTGCAGAGCTGACCTGCTTGTTTTTGTGGACTAGGACTGTTTTCCTCCTTTGAACACTGTAGTCATGCAAGTCGACTTGAGGTGCTTTATCTTTTTACTTTAAAGTTAATCATCAGAGCTGAGATCTGCTGAAAGGGGAGGAGACTCAAGGTATTTCACTATTATAAGTAAGGCTGGCTATTATTGGAGCATCCAAGACTTATAAGGTGACTGGCTGTGCCAGCAGAGATTACTAGACGAGGTGTAAAGAGAATTGTGGAGTCTACTTTGCCCTGCTCGAGTTCTGCACAAAATGGTGGCCCTCTTTCAAGCTGGCTCCCTTTGTCCAGGGCTGACATACCAGGTTGCAAATTCTTGTGCTGACAACACCCATTCTGTTGGTCACTGTTGCAACTTGAATGAAACCCATGCACGACCCAGGATGCTGCTGGTCACCTAGCTACGGTGACTTGTGCTGAGCTCTCTCTGAATCAGGATATACAAAATAACTTTCAACAGTTATGTTAATATACATCTGCTGCAGTTGTTCAGACACCGTTTTTACATATATGAAGAAGAAACTCAGATTACAATGAAGAGGAGGAAAGGGACCATGAGGTCTCTGGATACCTTTCAAACTTCCTTGGGAGGCGTTGACATCTGCATGTGTCCAAAGAGACTACAACTTGATGAAAAAAGACTGAGATCCTGTCATGTTAGGCTGGTGTAATGAATTGTGGTATCCATACTGCTAGATCTTACCAGCACCCCAGTTTGATATGAAGAACTTGGCTCAGGCTGACTCGAAAATATCTTTAAAACCACATATTCAGACAACCTTTCTACCAATTATAGATTGTAAAGAAACTTCTACACCTCTTCACCTTCTCTCATAAGATCCCTGCAGTTATTAATTAGGTGTCAGATCGCATCCCCTACTCAATGTCAGTTATCTAGGCCTATCCCAAAAATCTTCTCAAGAGACTACGACAGATTCAAAATGTAGCTTTACAAATCTAAATTTGAAAAGAGACCATATTCGGCCTCCATTGGAAAGAATAATCCTAAAAACACGATATTTCGTAAACCAAAGCTCTCTGCCAGTGTGGCCTTCAGTTTATCTCGGGTAAAATCAATATCTACCATCCTGGCCATGACCTTTGCTCCAGAGCTTGCCAGCACCCGACTGTCCCAACCTCTCAAGAGGCCGGTGGGACTTCTCAGTAGAAACAAGTCACTTATGGATGCTTTGCAATTCGATATAAGCACACAATTGTATCTGGAAGATGAGATGATAAAAGTGTGCCTATTTCATGTAAAGGACTCGCTTGTTCTATACTGAGCTCGTCACCACCAAGATGCCCTAGGGTGAATGCTGCACTTATAGTTTTATTTGTAAAGTATCACTTAACTAGTCCGATTTGTGAATCCTTACTCAAGAAGGCCACAAAGACTAAACACAATGATTGATGCACCTCTTGAGCTGCAGAAATTTTGAAATGGATAAATGCTACCCTTCTCGCGCCTTTACCTCTTTTTGACCACAGTGGACTCTGCAGATTGACACAATGAGTCAATCTGGGTTGTTAACCCTTATGCCCCCCAAATGCATTGCTGGAGAGCAGCCAAAGTCCTACAAAGTATACAGTGGAGCCCATGTCTGGACTGGAGATTGCGGAGGGTATCTAGGGAGCATACAGAACATAACTTGTATGTGGTGTGTTAACATTGCACCTCTTACCAACATATTTTGAGCGGCAGTAGAGCCCTTCACAGGAGGAATGGTGAGATTTTTCCAAAAATGGATTTTGCTGCTGGCTCAGGGCTGAGAGGTGCTAAAGTTCCTTGACTCATTGTACTGTGGTGGAGACCTACAATATCCTACCTTGACAACTGGAGGTCCTTCTGCAAAGTGCAATTTGGTATTTTGTTGCAGTCTGAATGATATAGTTTTTGCAATAAAACAATCCAGTCTAACGATGAAATTGAGAACTGTGCCTCCTTGGGTAGATGGATATTTTGAACAAAATATCTGCACGCTCTTCCATGTCCTTTTCGGTTCCTCGAGGTCCTGTGCATTCTCTTAAGTTCAAGAAGCCATCCCAATTGACTCCGGTGGTTTCAGAACCTTTTCTGGCTCCTATTTTGAATGGTCGGTTATGCGTGGGTGCTGTACCCGAACATTCTCATTCAACGTCAGTGCAGTAAATGGATGTTCGCCACATGTAAGTTACCTCCATCTGTGTTGAATGCTATTGCATCTGAGAAGCAGGGATCTGCAGCTAACTGCAGCTCTATTATTAAAGTAATATCAATCATGTGGATCCCCCTAATACAGTATTAATTAGGAGTCTGTCTGTTGCTCGAGTTTCCGTGCAGAGGGGAGCGAGCCTAGATAGAGTTCAGGTTAGACCAGTGGTTCTTAATCTTTCGACTTCTGTATAGCCCATCCAATCACAACTGTATGCCAGCGACCCCCCAAGCCATTTCTAATCATTTGAAACTAAACAATGCACAAACAAGAACTCCACACATCTACTTTCTTATGCAAGCGGAAGTTTAAATATGAGAGCAATTACACACCAGTATAAGACCAGGTCGTATTCACTTATAAAAAGATAATCAAGTGAAATCAGTGCGCTCAATAAAAGTGGTGGGACAGAAATAGTAACCTGACCGACTATGGCTTCAAACAGCAATTGGTCTGTGTCAAAAGGTGACAAAGATAGCAACTGCATAAAAGCTAGACCAGGGGCTCAAGCCAGAGTATATGCGGACTACTGTGAAGTGATACTAGGCCTATGGAAGCATTTCAGCTCTTCTGAAAAGTGCAAACATGGCACCTTTCTAATAGAAGAAGTTTAGTGGCTTGGAGTCTGAGTGCCTGACCATGAGAAGCAGTGGGTAGGACAACATGCAGCCTGTAAGGGCCTCTTGGGCGGTCTACCTGTGTATACATGCATATGTTACTGAGCGGTAAGAACACTGGCTCTCTAAAGTTGCAGGTGCATATGACTTTCTAGAAAATCATAAGCAAGACAAGTATTTTTAGTCAGAAGCTGATTGCTAGTTCAAGTTGGACATGTGTGAATGCAAACAGAGACTTTGCGCATTTACACATGCTCGGTCCTGAACTAAATTAATTTCTTAATGAAAAACTGCGTGAATACTTATTAATACATAAATCAAATACATTTGGGAGGCAATACAGTAGACTAAGTACATTTTGTTACTTCAAGAAACTATTATTCTCACATGAGGAACAGTCTTCATATAGTTATATAGCTCAAAATGCTTATGATTAACAGAAAATAATGGTTAGAGGTCATAAGGGTCCATGATCCTCGGAGTAGGACCTGTGGACCTCTAGAGATCCATGGACCAGCCACAGGAAGAACCGCTGAGTTAGGCTCTTTATTTAATGGAACAAGACTAATATGCATGCAGTAGATCCTTTTATATAAGGGGATATAAAAGTAAAAAAATAAAAATAAAAAAGGGCATAGAATGCTACTTGGAGTGAATAACATTGGTTAAGTTGTCAAGCTTGGTTAAAGAATTTACATATTTAACTTTGCTTCACACGGATTCTTTTAAAATCAGCTGGAAAATAGTTCATATAGTTTATCACGAACCATCTAAACAGAAAGTCAGGAACAAATCACACAACTACAAAACAAATGCAGCCGTTAGTTTGAAAAAAATATAGCACCCACCACCCTATAATCCACCTTCAAAAATGAAAAGAAAAATCATCCTAAAAACAAAATAAGTAAAACAAAAACATACAGCCAAACACGGATTAGCCGCCTTTCAAGCTGACAAAAGGCCAGTTGGCCAACCCTAAACTTAATAAAGAAGGGTCCTGCTTGGGGACATGGTGGAGTAACATAACAGTTTCTCTAGCTTAAAGTGCTAAAGATACAAAGATGCAGACAGTTCATGCTACAGACAAAACACAATAGTCTACCCGCACCCTTCCTTTTAACCCACATTTTTTTAATAGATGTCGTTTACATTCGTAATCTTAGAATACGCCTATTCTTGTGGGCCCTGGGGCAGTCAGCAATCACAAAATACTGCTCAGTAACAGCTGTTGTTTACCAATGTCCATCATCTTACATTTAAGATAGTTTTTATAATTTTGTTAACTTTGGAAGTTTCCAAATCACACCCTGCTCTGTACGACACTTTACTTCCTTCTGCGAACATGTTATTCCCAGCTTTAGGGCCAAATAGTACACCAGTGCCACGAACGGAAATACTATATGGTGCATGTTTGAATGCAGGACGGATTGTGTTATTGATTACGAATAGAGCGTGGCGAAGGGCTATAGTCATAATAAGGAATCCCTAGTCAGAGCTAGATGGAAGTGAACAGGAAGAATCCACTGTCTCCATGCTCATGAGGGGAGAAAAGTAATGGCTCACTCAGAAAGTAGTATAGGCAGACTCCCGGAAAGGGAACACGGAGGTCAAAGAAACCGAAAGAAAAACAGGGTAGCCTAATGAAAGGAAAATGCTACTTACCAGTATGCATCTGTTCTTGGCATGTAGAGCTGCAGATCCTCACACTGTGCATTAGATCGCCATCTGGTGTTGGGCTCGGATGCTTGCACTTTGTTGTTGTCTTCGAAGAAGTCTTTGTAGTCATGTGATAGGTGACTCCTCCTTTGGACAATAGTGCGCATGGGCATCGACTCCATCCTCTGATTGTTTTTCGCCATATTGGGGAGTGATGGAGTCAGTAGAAAAGAAAAGAGATGTCCATGTGTGTGTATCTAATTAAGATAGGACTGGAGCACATACAGGTCCCGGGGAGGTGGGTGGGCGTGTGAGGATCTGCAGCTCTACATGCCAAGAACAGATGCATACTGGTAAGTAGCATTTTCCGTTCGAGGCATGTGAGCTGCAGAGCTCACACTGTGCATAGACTGTACAGCAGTATCTCCCTAGCGGTGGTCACCTGTATGTGTTGCAGTAGTTTGAAAAAGGGTTTTAAGGACAGCTTGGCCCACAGAAGCTTGTTGCTTGGCTTGCACATCAACACAATAGTGTTTAGTGAAGGTGTGTGTTGTAGACCACGTGGCTGCTTTACATATGTCTTCTAGGGGAATGTTCCCTAAGAATGCCATGGAGGCCCCTAGTTTGCGTGTTGAGTGCGCTCTAGGGGGAACTGATAATGTGCGTTTGGCTTTTTGGTAGCAGATTTGGATACATTTAACAATCCACCTTGCAACCCCGGCTTTTGAGATGGGATTACCTTTGTGTGGTGGAGAGAAAGCCACAAACAATTGTTTGGTTTTGCGAAAGGATTTGGTTCTGTCAATGTAATACATAAGGGCTCTTTTGACATCTAGGGTGTGGAGAGCTCTTTCTGCCACGGAATCTGGGTTTTGGAAGAACACAGGTAGTTCTACTGATTGGTTAAGGTGGAAAGGCGAAATGACTTTGGGAAGGAATTTTGGGTTTGTTCTGAGAACTACCTTTTTATGATGTATTTGTAAGAACGGCTCTTGTATAGTTAGAGCTTGTAGCTCACTGACTCTCCTGAGAGAAGTGATTGCAATTAGAAACGCAACTTTCCATGTAAGGAATTGAAGTTCACATTTATGTAAGGGTTCGAAAGGTGGACCCATGAGCCTGGTAAGTACTATATTAAGATTCCACAGTGGGGAAGGTGGTAATCTGGGAGGTATGATCCGCTTAAGGCCTTCCATAAAGGCTTTAATGGCAGGAACTTTGAATAGTGATATTAAGGACTCCTTGGGGTGGGTGAGCTGGCCAGGGTGTGCTGGATGAATAGTGATATGAAGTAGGTGTCCATAAGGTCCAGGGAGTACCTGGCTTGGCAGTTCGGGCTGTACTGTTCCCATGAGGCACAGGGTCAAGACTGATTTGCATATGGCTGGGTCCAAACTGGGGTGGCGTGGTGAGCAAAAGAACGATGGATTAAACCCAGATCTTTGTGACTGGGGGTGAATGTTTGCATTGTTCAGCATTCTGTCCATCATTTGTTCCTTTTGCTTTTGTCGCCCTAAGTGGGAAGGGTATGCCCAGATGTGGGTCCCGTGCTCACTGCGCCACTGGATTCAAGCTAGCCTGGCTGATATGGGGTGATGCCCCGAAACCGGTCCCAGGATGCTTGTTTCCGGTCCAGGGAGGACCTGGCTTGGCAGTTCAGGCTGGACTGTTCCCATGAGGCACAAGGTCAAGACTGATTTGCATATGGCTGGGTCCAAACTGGGGTGGCGTGGTGAGCAAAAGGACGATGGATTAAACCCAGATCTTTGTGACTGGGGGTAAATGTTTGCATTTTTCAGCATTCCGTCCATCATTTGTTCCTTTTGCTATAATTGGGAGGGATCAATTTGGTTTGTTGACAGCAAAAATACCAATGTTTTTCCAGTAAAGGCAGTTGTAGCTCACGTTCCCACAACTCTCTGAGACAGCCATCACTGACAGGTAGCAAGGCCAAGCTAGCATGGTAAAGCGTAGAAACCAGGTGTCCACCATCTGCGTTTTCTATCATTGTGGTTAGAGGGGTGAACTCGGCAGGGCTGAGGGGATAAGTTGAGACCTGAGCTCGAAGTGCGCTGTGGACGCATCGCAAAACAAAGTGATCCATAGGGGTAGCCGCAGCGAAGTGTGCACTATAGTCATGTGAGAGGACATGGCTGTCTGGAAATAGATCTTTGAATGTGTGTAGTGCATGCCACGTCAGTGTTTTTTTTTTTACAAGGGCTTCTAGTGTAGGAGGCAGCCATTGATTATCCGCAAGCGGCAGGGAAGGAGAGTACAAGAAATCACCCCCCCCCCCCCCCCCGGGTGCCGGAGAAGTCTTCTCCATGCCCAGCAAGTGGGCCTCTCTGAATTCGGGTGCAAGGCTTATCACGACATCCAGAAGAAATAACCACATTACACCAGATCTGAAATCCCTAAACTGGCTTCCATTTGAGGCAAGGATACATCTTAAAATTGCATGCATGTTCCCATACGCCTGCAGACTTCTTTCACATGGTGACGTCCTGTCCTGTTATAACCCGTTGAGGCAGTGGTGGCTGAAATATCGGATGTACTGGACCTGACCCTGGATTTCTCCCCATTGCTGATCCTCCTGGGGGTGGTTGATGGTGTTGGGAGCTCTAGGGCTGATACAGCGATGTTGGGAACCGCTCTTATAGCTGCTAAGAGATATTGCTGCATATTGGAAGGCCCCCAGGGCACCATCGCTGACATTATGGCAGCGTGGGGTCGACTGGTGCGCACAGCGGGAAAAGCCGGTCAATGAGGCCAGGGGTTGTCCGGCTAAACATGCAAGAATTTGGGGTAAAATGGCTTGGGGCATCTGATGTGGACATTGGAGTAGAATGAGAAAGTAACAATTTCTGTGTTTCATTATTCCTGTATGTGCTGGTTTTATTACGATGGGCTTATTGCTACTCTTAATTGTTAAAGAATAGTGTGCTTCATGGACTGACAATGTGACTTATTGTTTCCTTCGCAAAACAATAAAAATTTGTTTATCAAAAAAATATATATATATTTGAAAAAAGACAAACATTTTGCAAGGTATGAACCTTCTTATTAAATATTTGGTAGGCCCTAAATGCCCATAGCGCAGGGAGCATGGCATTTAAAAAGTAGGACAAGTACATTTTATGTTTTACACATTGTGGCAGTGAAAAACTCCCCAAGTCGTGTTGCACTGTAACATAGGAAAGCACTGGGTTACACTAACACATTTTATAATGTCTAACTTCACTTAGGGAGTAGCTACAAAAATGATTAAAGGACTCTTTTTAATAGTAACTTAAAATCCATCTTAATGGTCAAGTTAGATCTTATTATAATATTTTGAAAAGGACATCTATCTAAAAGTGTCATTTTCCAGCCTGAGTCAAATGTGCCTTTCTGCTGGTGTGGCCCAGGAACTGAATTACTCTTGAATTATGTGTGGAGTTGAGACAAAGGGAGAGTGGCTGACCTTCCCCTGACAGGATGGCCATCTGGATTGTGCCCTGGAACGTATTTTCAAGAGGATGTCTACCCAGTCACAGGCAGATGTAGCTCAAACCTGGGTCGGCCCCCTCTATAGTTTTGCAAACCAACCAAGCACCAATGCTAGTGAGAGAGGCGCTGCCCCCAGAACTGGTTTGGAGTGACCACAAGGAAGGGTTTGCCAATTATAACAACCAGACCTCTCAGTGGGCAAATGGGAAGAAAGATTCTGCTATGTTGATTTTAGGTATAGAGGGGCACTATGGGATAGTTGACAGTAAATCACACAGGAAGTGCTGCAAAAGTGGGTAGGGTCTACCCTGAGAAATTGTACCCCACTGGTTAGAGAGTGCCCAAGAGTTTACCCCAGTCACAGGCTTGCACTGGGCAGAAATGTGGCACCCCCAATATCCATTTCAGAATACTGCTGGCCCGGTGGAAGACAGAAGGACAGCACCTGCTGTTGTGATCTGGGAAGAGAACCCTAAGGGCTGGTCCTACTCTCATTTGTACCTAGGTCAAAGTGGACTCCAAAGGCCAGTTGGCTAGCCAACTGTTAAGTTACAGGGACACAAAAGCTGCAAGTAGCCCCTTTCCTGAAGAGCCCAGCAGGCTAGTTCAAACCGGACCTGCCCTGGACACTGCTGGTGTCTTCTAATGGATTGAGTCCTAACCTTTAAATGGTGTCTCTAAGGTCCCGGGCCATTAGATAAGTACCAGACTGTATTACTCCTGCCCAAAGTGCAAAAGCTGCCACTTAAAAACTTTTTGCCAACATTTTCTCTGAAGACCTGGTCGGAGACCAGGACTGCCACTGAGTCAAAGCTGTCAACGTCAAGTTACCAGACGGATTCAACTTGCTAGTCTGCCCCATTGGAGGTGGTCTGACTACCAGAAAAGTTTCTAAGTTCAAACGTAGAGGCCTTCATGGAGAGCAACGCCGATAGATGTGAAGACCATCCTGGGCACAAATGCTGGACTTCGCCTGCTCAGAGCTTTCCCATCTTAGTCAATGACCACATCATGACCGAACTTCAGCAACTCACTGTCATCTAACCCAGAGTCTAATCCAGCTTGCCCCGCCAACAACTCATTGAGGACCACCTTTTCTCCAGAAAGATTTGCAAGTACATGGGTAACTCTTTTACCAGGAGGTACATGCACCTCCGTATTCGACCTGCGCTCCATCGCTATCAGCCTAAAACCTTACCCATGTCCCAGTCTAGTGCAACCAGTTGTCAACGGTTGGTGCTTTGTGCCTTTTGGCACCAATTTTTCTCAAACTTTACAAATTGATATTTCCTAATCCCCTTATTCGATTTTTGTCGTTTTGATCTCATTTTTTTTAATTAAAACACTATCTATTTTTATGAATTATAGTGGGGGTTTTATTGTGCTGGTTTTTCAACTTTTTAACTGTTTTGGTACTTCTAAATGCTTTAGACATTTTCCAAAGTTAAACCTGCCTGCGCTGTGCCATAGCTATCAGAGGATGAACTCGGGTTTAAATTACTGAAAACTTTACAGGACCTAACAAATATAGTGCCATTATTATTTTTGGTAAACTACCATCCACCCCAACTAATACACTTTCTCTAAATGTCCAAATAGGAGGTTGCAGGTATGACCAACAATCCACGTTATGCAAGTTAGAAGCATTACGATTTAAAACATTTGAGAAGGTGGTTATCTCAGCTTGATACCACCACCATATTTTCAGGTTTCCGTGCACCGTGGTGTTGGGTTATGACAGGTTGTGATGAGCCAGTAGGTCAGCCACAATGCTGGCAAAGGAGATGGCAATGGGTTTGGGAGGATGTTAACCAGAAGGCTATTGATGGAATCATGATTGAAGAAAAGACATTCAACACAAAGGTATGTAAAAGCCGCATCAACATTAAGTTTTAGCTTTACAGACAATGACAATACCTCTGCTGTGTAGTTTCTACAAACCGTTCAGGGAATACCTGTCAGTTAACAGAATGCTGTAACTTTTTGGAATCATATCAAAGACAATGGGGTTGGTGGTGAGCTAAGGTTCGTTAAGATAAAAGTTATTCAAAAAGGTCACATCTAGAGAGCCGGGTAACCCTCGGCAGGGGAAATGGAGAGGGACCTAGGGGGCATAAATATAAGACACTGGGAAAGTACAACGTGAGACATCTCCGGAACACTCTGGGACGTACGAGGTGACTGGGTACTGGCCTGACTATTCAACAAGGCGAGGGGGGGGGGCGTGAAGCAGCTCCTGAGCATGTCAAATGAATCATGTCGTTTCTGTAAATCGTAAACGATAAATTAAAAGAGGTTTAAAAAAACAGGCCACACCTGCTGAACCTAATGCATACTTATTTGATTTAAAAATGCACAATTTAGCTGCGTGTCTCCTCTGTGGGTGGTAGCAAAGGTATGAGCTGAGTGCTGGGATGAAAGTTCTCTGTATAGTTTCGAAATGATGTGCAGAGCTGACCTGCTTGTTTTTGTGGACTAGGACTGTTTTCCTCCTTTGAACACTGTAGTCATGCAAGTCGACTTGAGGTGCTTTATCTTTTTACTTTAAAGTTAATCATCAGAGCTGAGATCTGCTGAAAGGGGAGGAGACTCAAGGTATTTCACTATTATAAGTAAGGCTGGCTATTATTGGAGCATCCAAGACTTATAAGGTGACTGGCTGTGCCAGCAGAGATTACTAGACGAGGTGTAAAGAGAATTGTGGAGTCTACTTTGCCCTGCTCGAGTTCTGCACAAAATGGTGGCCCTCTTTCAAGCTGGCTCCCTTTGTCCAGGGCTGACATACCAGGTTGCAAATTCTTGTGCTGACAACACCCATTCTGTTGGTCACTGTTGCAACTTGAATGAAACCCATGCACGACCCAGGATGCTGCTGGTCACCTAGCTACGGTGACTTGTGCTGAGCTCTCTCTGAATCAGGATATACAAAATAACTTTCAACAGTTATGTTAATATACATCTGCTGCAGTTGTTCAGACACCGTTTTTACATATATGAAGAAGAAACTCAGATTACAATGAAGAGGAGGAAAGGGACCATGAGGTCTCTGGATACCTTTCAAACTTCCTTGGGAGGCGTTGACATCTGCATGTGTCCAAAGAGACTACAACTTGATGAAAAAAGACTGAGATCCTGTCATGTTAGGCTGGTGTAATGAATTGTGGTATCCATACTGCTAGATCTTACCAGCACCCCAGTTTGATATGAAGAACTTGGCTCAGGCTGACTCGAAAATATCTTTAAAACCACATATTCAGACAACCTTTCTACCAATTATAGATTGTAAAGAAACTTCTACACCTCTTCACCTTCTCTCATAAGATCCCTGCAGTTATTAATTAGGTGTCAGATCGCATCCCCTACTCAATGTCAGTTATCTAGGCCTATCCCAAAAATCTTCTCAAGAGACTACGACAGATTCAAAATGTAGCTTTACAAATCTAAATTTGAAAAGAGACCATATTCGGCCTCCATTGGAAAGAATAATCCTAAAAACACGATATTTCGTAAACCAAAGCTCTCTGCCAGTGTGGCCTTCAGTTTATCTCGGGTAAAATCAATATCTACCATCCTGGCCATGACCTTTGCTCCAGAGCTTGCCAGCACCCGACTGTCCCAACCTCTCAAGAGGCCGGTGGGACTTCTCAGTAGAAACAAGTCACTTATGGATGCTTTGCAATTCGATATAAGCACACAATTGTATCTGGAAGATGAGATGATAAAAGTGTGCCTATTTCATGTAAAGGACTCGCTTGTTCTATACTGAGCTCGTCACCACCAAGATGCCCTAGGGTGAATGCTGCACTTATAGTTTTATTTGTAAAGTATCACTTAACTAGTCCGATTTGTGAATCCTTACTCAAGAAGGCCACAAAGACTAAACACAATGATTGATGCACCTCTTGAGCTGCAGAAATTTTGAAATGGATAAATGCTACCCTTCTCGCGCCTTTACCTCTTTTTGACCACAGTGGACTCTGCAGATTGACACAATGAGTCAATCTGGGTTGTTAACCCTTATGCCCCCCAAATGCATTGCTGGAGAGCAGCCAAAGTCCTACAAAGTATACAGTGGAGCCCATGTCTGGACTGGAGATTGCGGAGGGTATCTAGGGAGCATACAGAACATAACTTGTATGTGGTGTGTTAACATTGCACCTCTTACCAACATATTTTGAGCGGCAGTAGAGCCCTTCACAGGAGGAATGGTGAGATTTTTCCAAAAATGGATTTTGCTGCTGGCTCAGGGCTGAGAGGTGCTAAAGTTCCTTGACTCATTGTACTGTGGTGGAGACCTACAATATCCTACCTTGACAACTGGAGGTCCTTCTGCAAAGTGCAATTTGGTATTTTGTTGCAGTCTGAATGATATAGTTTTTGCAATAAAACAATCCAGTCTAACGATGAAATTGAGAACTGTGCCTCCTTGGGTAGATGGATATTTTGAACAAAATATCTGCACGCTCTTCCATGTCCTTTTCGGTTCCTCGAGGTCCTGTGCATTCTCTTAAGTTCAAGAAGCCATCCCAATTGACTCCGGTGGTTTCAGAACCTTTTCTGGCTCCTATTTTGAATGGTCGGTTATGCGTGGGTGCTGTACCCGAACATTCTCATTCAACGTCAGTGCAGTAAATGGATGTTCGCCACATGTAAGTTACCTCCATCTGTGTTGAATGCTATTGCATCTGAGAAGCAGGGATCTGCAGCTAACTGCAGCTCTATTATTAAAGTAATATCAATCATGTGGATCCCCCTAATACAGTATTAATTAGGAGTCTGTCTGTTGCTCGAGTTTCCGTGCAGAGGGGAGCGAGCCTAGATAGAGTTCAGGTTAGACCAGTGGTTCTTAATCTTTCGACTTCTGTATAGCCCATCCAATCACAACTGTATGCCAGCGACCCCCAAGCCATTTCTAATCATTTGAAACTAAACAATGCACAAACAAGAACTCCACACATCTACTTTCTTATGCAAGCGGAAGTTTAAATATGAGAGCAATTACACACCAGTATAAGACCAGGTCGTATTCACTTATAAAAAGATAATCAAGTGAAATCAGTGCGCTCAATAAAAGTGGTGGGACAGAAATAGTAACCTGACCGACTATGGCTTCAAACAGCAATTGGTCTGTGTCAAAAGGTGACAAAGATAGCAACTGCATAAAAGCTAGACCAGGGGCTCAAGCCAGAGTATATGCGGACTACTGTGAAGTGATACTAGGCCTATGGAAGCATTTCAGCTCTTCTGAAAAGTGCAAACATGGCACCTTTCTAATAGAAGAAGTTTAGTGGCTTGGAGTCTGAGTGCCTGACCATGAGAAGCAGTGGGTAGGACAACATGCAGCCTGTAAGGGCCTCTTGGGCGGTCTACCTGTGTATACATGCATATGTTACTGAGCGGTAAGAACACTGGCTCTCTAAAGTTGCAGGTGCATATGACTTTCTAGAAAATCATAAGCAAGACAAGTATTTTTAGTCAGAAGCTGATTGCTAGTTCAAGTTGGACATGTGTGAATGCAAACAGAGACTTTGCGCATTTACACATGCTCGGTCCTGAACTAAATTAATTTCTTAATGAAAAACTGCGTGAATACTTATTAATACATAAATCAAATACATTTGGGAGGCAATACAGTAGACTAAGTACATTTTGTTACTTCAAGAAACTATTATTCTCACATGAGGAACAGTCTTCATATAGTTATATAGCTCAAAATGCTTATGATTAACAGAAAATAATGGTTAGAGGTCATAAGGGTCCATGATCCTCGGAGTAGGACCTGTGGACCTCTAGAGATCCATGGACCAGCCACAGGAAGAACCGCTGAGTTAGGCTCTTTATTTAATGGAACAAGACTAATATGCATGCAGTAGATCCTTTTATATAAGGGGATATAAAAGTAAAAAAATAAAAATAAAAAAGGGCATAGAATGCTACTTGGAGTGAATAACATTGGTTAAGTTGTCAAGCTTGGTTAAAGAATTTACATATTTAACTTTGCTTCACACGGATTCTTTTAAAATCAGCTGGAAAATAGTTCATATAGTTTATCACGAACCATCTAAACAGAAAGTCAGGAACAAATCACACAACTACAAAACAAATGCAGCCGTTAGTTTGAAAAAAATATAGCACCCACCACCCTATAATCCACCTTCAAAAATGAAAAGAAAAATCATCCTAAAAACAAAATAAGTAAAACAAAAACATACAGCCAAACACGGATTAGCCGCCTTTCAAGCTGACAAAAGGCCAGTTGGCCAACCCTAAACTTAATAAAGAAGGGTCCTGCTTGGGGACATGGTGGAGTAACATAACAGTTTCTCTAGCTTAAAGTGCTAAAGATACAAAGATGCAGACAGTTCATGCTACAGACAAAACACAATAGTCTACCCGCACCCTTCCTTTTAACCCACATTTTTTTAATAGATGTCGTTTACATTCGTAATCTTAGAATACGCCTATTCTTGTGGGCCCTGGGGCAGTCAGCAATCACAAAATACTGCTCAGTAACAGCTGTTGTTTACCAATGTCCATCATCTTACATTTAAGATAGTTTTTATAATTTTGTTAACTTTGGAAGTTTCCAAATCACACCCTGCTCTGTACGACACTTTACTTCCTTCTGCGAACATGTTATTCCCAGCTTTAGGGCCAAATAGTACACCAGTGCCACGAACGGAAATACTATATGGTGCATGTTTGAATGCAGGACGGATTGTGTTATTGATTACGAATAGAGCGTGGCGAAGGGCTATAGTCATAATAAGGAATCCCTAGTCAGAGCTAGATGGAAGTGAACAGGAAGAATCCACTGTCTCCATGCTCATGAGGGGAGAAAAGTAATGGCTCACTCAGAAAGTAGTATAGGCAGACTCCCGGAAAGGGAACACGGAGGTCAAAGAAACCGAAAGAAAAACAGGGTAGCCTAATGAAAGGAAAATGCTACTTACCAGTATGCATCTGTTCTTGGCATGTAGAGCTGCAGATCCTCACACTGTGCATTAGATCGCCATCTGGTGTTGGGCTCGGATGCTTGCACTTTGTTGTTGTCTTCGAAGAAGTCTTTGTAGTCATGTGATAGGTGACTCCTCCTTTGGACAATAGTGCGCATGGGCATCGACTCCATCCTCTGATTGTTTTTCGCCA